>CM039317.1:69032265-69311263 GCA_022316695.1 Camellia oleifera | reverse complement strand
ACGTGTTCCATGTTTCGATGTTGAGGAAGTACATCCGAGATCCACTGCATATAATTGACCATTCAGGGAATCGCGGTTGATGAGGACTTGGGCTACGAGGAGAAACCAATGAGGATTATTGATAGACAAGTGAGGCAGTTGAGAAGCAAATCGATACCAATGGTAAAGGTTGAATGGAAGGAGCACTATGGTACGGAAGCCACATGGGAAAAGGAAGAGGACGTGAGAATCCGTTACCCAGAGTTATTTGTGGAGCAAGGTAACTCAAGTTTGGGGACCAAACTTCTTTAAGGGGGGTAGACTGTAGTGACCCTCACCTTACTCTTGTCATACTTGCATACATTTATATGTGATCCTGACTTGTTGTGTTGCATTAACAAATTTAGTCTTGTCTTATTTGGATGTTGCTCGTATGCCTTGTCATTTCCTGGTGTGTGTGTTTCAGCCGAGGTCATCTTGAGCCTAGGTCACCCTTTTGATACTCTTACACTTAGGACCACCTTAGGATTTCTTTGTTGACCTCCACCTTTGTCCTGACATATTGGCCGAGATGATTATCATCTGGGCCGAGGTGTGTATCGCCAAGGCCGAGATGTGTATTATTTGGGCCGAGATGTTATCCTTGTGCTGAAGTGATCTTGTCCTGGAGTGGTATGACATAGACCGAGGTGTGGCGCATCTAGGCCAAGGTGTGGCACAGCTTAGTCAAGTGTTGTTCTTCCTAGCCGAGATCATTGTTCTTTGACTTGCCGAAGTCTTGTTGTTAGCCGATGTCATTACTTGCCGGAGTCCCTTGCCGCCTAGCTTGTTGAACACGCTTTGTCATAGACTTGTCTTGTCAATCTATCACCTTTTTGAGGAGAACCAACCAACCGTTGCCACGTGTCCGAGCTGAGTGTTAAATCAGCCGGCAGAGAGAGAGAAACCCCTCATTTGTTACATTCTTGTTTTGGAGTAGAGAGAGAAGCTCTAGAAGGAGAAGGAGGGATTTTAGAGTGAGAGAGTAGATACCAAGCTTGATCCTTGGAGTTCAAACCGTTTGATTGGAGTATTGAGGTTAGAATCTTGATTAACTCTTGTTGTTCTTATTGATCATCTAGTTGCATTGCATGATTGAATATGTTTTGAATGCCATACATTGATTTAAAGATTGGTTTTAGAAAGAGAAAGTTGGTGTTCATAAGTTTTGAAGAAAAAGCCTTGTTTGATCCGAAAGTTTGCAACAAGTTACATACTTTTGTGTTTGTTTTCCCAAAGATCTTCTAGTATGGGCACCCAGGTTCATGATTTCGAACTCATAGCATGAAAACTCGGATTTTCGATACACGCAAGTTATGATTTTGGCATTCATCTCCTTCATGATCTTCATGTTCATGTTCTTCATGTTCTTGAGCAGAGGGAAAACCCAGATTTTCCCGACCTCATTTCTTTGAAAGTGGCCCCCGGGACCACACCTCGGCGGGAAGGTGTGGGACCTCGGCCAAGACTTGGTTGGTGCCCAGCATGTTTCCCCTGAGATGGGAGACGGTGTTTGTTTTGGCTTGATTTAGTTCTTGGAGAATGCCGAGACCATTTGCATTCATATAAAGTTTGTTTGAGAGTGCAATCAACATATTTCTGCCATGTGTTTGTAGGACTTGGACTTGCCTTGACCCCGACGTTCAAAGGAATAAGTGAGTGGTATTTTAATAAAGATATGTTATAAAGCTTTGATAAAGCCTTGTTTTGTCTTGTTTGGAAAATTGTTTACAACATGAATGATTATTCCTACCTGCAATAAGTATTATATCTTGTTTTGATGACATTCTCGGGAAGTCCGTACGTGCTAGGGGACTATAAGCATTTGTAGCACAAAGTTTGGAAGTCCGTACGTGCTAGGGGACTATAAGCATTTGTAGCACAAAGTTTGGAAGTCCGTACGTGCTAGGGGACTATAAGCATTCGTAGCACAAGTCCTTAGTGTCCGGGGACTATAATGCAACGACACCCTTGTTTAGAGATCTCTCTTGTCTTGTCTTGCCTTGCCACTGACGGTTTTACCGCGTGGGCTTGTTTGTCCGAGATATCATCTCTTGTATTATATTGATGTTAGTAAACATCCCTCGAAGCTTGAAGGATTTGATAGATGAGCTTGATTTATCTCATGTATTGTTTTGTTAAAAGACCTCGGATATCATTCATGTAAACCCTTTATTATTGTACCATTCACTGAGTATCCAAGCTCACCCTCTCTATATATATGTAGGTGATGAGCAGGGCGGCGGTGACGCCTAGGTGTGCTTGCCGATGTGTTTTGGATTCATGTTTTGCAACATCTTGAAGATTATGCTTCTTTGTCATTTCTTTGTATTTTGTAGTTGATGGTCCGAGAAGCCTTTTAGTCAAGATGTAATTTTTGGTACTCCATTTTGTTGTATTTAAGCTATTTTGAGATGTATGTCATTCCATTTAACTTAAGCACTGCTCTTATGGACTACTTGGTTTTTATTCATTGCTTCCGCATTTGTAAGCCCCATATGTTTACTCTGATTTGTGTGTGTGATCTTGTATGAGGCCTTGGTAGTCTCGAATTACTGGCTATCATGGCAACATCCTACTAGGGGTGGGATGGGGTCGTGACATAAATGCAGCAAGCAACCATTAACGATAAATGACAAAAGAATAAATGACACTATTACATCATCCGATCAAAGGATCTTGTGATAGTTTTGATTGAGAACTTTGTACAAATCCTTGAATAATTCGAAAACAGAAAGATTAGGACATTTTCAAATATAGTGAATGACAAACAAGAAATTTGGATAAAAGATTTTTTAAGAAAATTCTTAATTCTTTAAAAACAAAAGTATTTCTAATAAATGCAACAATGGTAATCCAAAAAATATAAGAAAGTAAATGCAACAATCAATCGTTAATGATAAACTACAAAAGAATAAATGACACTATTACATCATCCGATCAAAGGATCTTGTGGTAGTTTTGATTGAGAACTTTGTACAAATCTTTGAATAATTCAAAAACAGAAAGGTTAGGACATTTTCAAACATAATGAATGGCAAACAAGACGTGACAACAATAGAATAAATATGATCAAAATTAATAACAAAACGACAAAAGACAAAATAAGCATATTACTTCAGTTGATCAATGAAGTGGCAAATTTGAAGAAAAACTTTATAGAACTTCTTGAAGCATTCTTTCAAATAAAAGGGTTTTAATAAATGCAACAACGATAATCCACAAAAGAAAAGAAAAAAATGCAGCAATCATCAACAATTAATAATAAACGACAAAAAAATAAATGAGACTGTTACATCATCCGATCAAACAACCTTGTGGCAACTTCAACAGAGAACTTTCTACAAATGTTCGTATATTTAAGACCAAAACGTTATAAGATTTTCTTTGAACAACAAACAAGGCTGGACAACAATAGAATAAAATGTGATCAAAATTAATTACACAAGGTCAAAAAAAAAATGCGCCTATAAGTTGATTCAATTAAGCCGCTAATAAATGCAGCAACGGCGATCACCAACTAAAAGAAAGATAATGTAGGAACCAACAATTAATAATAATCATTACTAATGAAAAATAATAATTGAGACTATTACATCATCCAATCAATGGATCTTGCAACAATTTTAACAAAGTCTTTTTGAAATCTTCAAAAAAAATTCCCAGGCAAAACTTCTAAAACTTTCAAACATAATAAGCAACAAACAAGTCATTACAACAATAGAATAAAAGAATAGATGTGGCAATCAATAATTTTATTGAAAACTTTCTAGGAATTCTTGAACTTTTGGGGAAAAAAGGGCTTACAAAACTTTTAGAACTCCAAAGGAAATTGGGCAGACTTTAAGAGAACACTTTGAAATGCACGGAAACCTGCTGGAATTATGTTCAGATAAATTTTCTTTTTCTTTTTCCTAAACCTTCTAAATCATTTGCTACCGTTATTTTTTTTTAAAATAAATTTTTATTTATTCTATAAGATCTTTGACTTAGTTTCAGGCACAACTAAGTCCAGTTGGTGTTCTGTCTATTTGTTCTGTTTTGGCAGCAGCAGGTAGGGCTTGATTAGTAGTTTTGTTGTTTCCATGCTATGGGTGTAGACAAATGTTATGGGGATGAGTTTTTTTTATGAGGTCTGCTGCTGTTTGATGCTGTCTCTGAGGTTGCAAATCTGTTTCTGAAATTTTAGGCTTTGTTCACTTTGCTGCTAATACTTTGGTGTTGTTTGATTTGGTGCTGAAGCTTGTTGCTGCTGAAGTCTGCATAGTTTGCTAATTTTCTGCTTATGTCTCTGAGGTCTGCTGCTATCAGGTGTTGTTTGATGCTATGCTGAAGTCTGCATAGTTGTTGCTGCTTCTGTTTGGTGGTCAAGGTCATGATTTGGTGCTGGGGTTTTTTTTGCAACAGGTCTGGGGGTTTTTTGACCTCTCTTTTTGCTGGTGGCTTCATGCTGTGTGCTGCTGGTGTTCTGTGGATGTTTTTGCTTCAATGGTGGTCTGACGGTGGATCTGTTGAAAGTGAGAGGTTGTATGTCATAGGTCTGGTCTCTGCAGAAATTAGGTGGGGAGTGCTTGTGCTTGTGCTGTTCTGTTTTGGTCATAGGTCTGGTCTGGTCTGGTCTGCTTGTGCTGTTCTGTTTTTGTTTTTTCTCTGTGTCTTTTGGTCTCTTCTGATTGGTTTTTCATTAATCTTGGGTCAACTGCTAGCAAATGATTATGCTTCCTTAGCGGTGCTAACCTAGTTGGAATCGCTAAGTTAAGTGTTGATGCTTTTTGCACTTCCCTCTTTGTTGATGTAAGTTGTTTGCTACCTTCATCAATAAAGTTTCTTTTGCTGATTAAAAAAAAAAAAAAAAACACTTTACTAGTATTATTCATGTATTTAACAAAAAGTAGCTTCTTATTCATTTATCAAAAAATTATCCTTTTTCTTGTTTCAATTCCAGTCTATCCATCCACGTATGTGTCCTGCTTCCACAAAACTACTTCGAATTTCCATTTATAAATAAAATACATGTGTTTTGATTTCTTGATTGAGCTATCATATGATTAATTGTTATCAACACATTTTTCATATTAATATGAACTTTTATTATTTTTCTCTTTCAAAATTTCACAAATTTTTACAATATAGATATATGCACAAAACATTATAAACTTGGAAACAACCCAAAACTTCGCTCGAGCTTCAAACCTATTAGCATGCCCTAAATATGTTTAAGACCTAAGGAAAAGCTCTAATCTTCTTTTGGCTAGCCACTTCAAGGCTTTGTAGCACATTTGCTTCTTTTTTAGCCCCTAGTAAAATTAAAACCAAGTTTTTTTTTTTTATATAGTTTTACATTGTTATTAGATTTGCCAATCATATATCCACAATTGGGTGCCCATTTTTTCCTCAAATTTTACAGAAAAAGAAAGGAACCATTAACAATAATGCTGCTGTTTTATTCATTATTAATAAGACTCTAACATAATTAGGGAACATAGGAGAAGCCATGTGTGTGAGTGAATTTCCGATCACACTGCCCTCCTTAGTGATTCAGCGGAAGAACACAGGCAGAGTGGATGGCTCCCTGTAACCTGCACAGTAAGAAAAGACTCCGGCGGTGGTTCTTCCACCCGGGGGCACCCCGACGATCAAGTCAGTATATCTCTCAAAGATAATCTAGTACTTGACTCACTAGCTTGAGTATATAAAAACATACCTTAGACCCATGGGGGTGCCTCTCTTTTATAGCCAATACAATCCTAGTCCCAAGAGGAGCCTGGCCCTAATGGACTTAGGATTACTGCTAATCTGGAACTCCCAGTGGGTTCAGGACAAACTCCCTAAGAGTTTTATCTTTACCCAAACTGAAGTCTTCTCACAATCTAGGACTCTTGTCCATATCCTGGTTGAGCTTCCTCTTCATTCTAGGACTCTTATCCTTTATCCGCTTATCTCGGATTCCGATATCTTCGGAGGTAACCTCGGCACTACGAGATAACCTCGGCACAACTACCATGACACGTGGAATCTCGGCTGATACTTCGGTGTCACCTCGGTCACGTGTTGGTACTCAGAAAATACATCCCCACACCATGATATAGCTAACAAACTACAATCACAACCAACATCCCTAAACAAGACTCGAGACAACCAATAAAAAAAACAAATTTAAGATTTAACAGCAGCAATAACACATATAACATCGATTGGGACGATGACCACGACTGAATCTATTAGAGACATTATGGATTGGGCTGGATTGGCTGATTATCCGGTGATGCAGGGAATGGCCCGGGGTTTTCAACCTCCAACCCGAGCTGAATCATTCCTGCAATGATAAACTTATTTAGCTCCTCCAGTGCAACTCTCAATTGTTCAAGTTGTTCATCGTTAAGCGCATCCGAAGGAGCTGACAACAACCAGTACTGATGACGACAATCTAGCATTGTCTGTTCATGGTGAGCCTCAGGAAGCTGAGCCTCGGGAAACTGGTCCTCAAGGTCTTTGCTAGGAGGGTTCCAACACAAAAACATGAACATGGCTAATTCAACAATAGGATTATGGAATATTGTGTAGAAAGCTCACTTAACTTGTTAAAGAGCGTGAAGAGGTACTTATAAGGATTTTGTTCATGAATTTTTGTAACTGTAATTCCAATTATGTCCTTATTCAGGTCCATTTGAACTCACACCATGTACTACACTAGTGTTCACAAACATTATTTTTAGTCAAAGAAATGTTGTGAATCAATGTGTGTTAAATTAGTTACTAGTTTTGGAGATTTTAAAGTCTGTATGTTCACTTTTTTTATACCAAAAATATTGAAGATAACAGTGATTCCATTCAATGTAATATTACGTAATATTACTTGATAAAAAAAATTCACAAATGAGATTGGATGAACGACCCCCTTCTCCCAATAATATAATTATATAGCCTCACTACCACATCGTAAAATTGTTAATTAAATAATGATATCACCACATAATATTCCATTATATTTTTTTTAGTTGTTATACCCAATGCTTAGAAGTTCAAAGCCAATTTAGAAGTGCAAAACTAATTTGCATACTCAAATGCAAAAGGCTTCTTTTCAAAAAAAAAAAAAAAAACAGTCGCATCATACAAAAATTGCATCATATAATTGTACAAAATTGTATAAAATCATTATCAAAAACCCGTCTCTATGACACCTATTATTAAAACTTGTTTTTCTTTTAATTTTTCTCCAGAACTTCAATAGTTTCTCTTCTTCTTTTTAAAGGAAAACATTCTATAAGCCTATGAAAATACCTATAATTT
This sequence comes from Camellia oleifera, assembly GCA_022316695.1. Classification (NCBI taxonomy): domain Eukaryota; kingdom Viridiplantae; phylum Streptophyta; class Magnoliopsida; order Ericales; family Theaceae; genus Camellia; species Camellia oleifera. The sequence goes on along the minus strand of CM039317.1, from coordinate 69,303,955 downwards.
TTGATAAATTGCTCATTTTCCATATTTATCAAATCTTTATCCCATTCTTAACCAAAAAAAAAATTTGTTCACTGCTTAGAATATTTATTTTTCATGTGACACTTTGTGAACGATAATAATCATTTTTTAAAGAAAAATTATTTCATAATGAAGTTCCCTTTCTATTTTTTTCACCATATTTCCCATTTCTCAACCCATGCATGCGTACGTATCCATGCTCATTTGGCATGCATTTTCTTGCTTCTTGTAATTATGTATACATACGCGTACAGTAGCCGTACAACACCCATAAAATCTCATCTAATTCAATTATTATTAGCTATTTAATTATGAACTATAATTAGATTTAGTTATGCTTAAGAAAGTAGTTAGGATTAACAAAAAATTAATGCCGTATTCCTGTGGACTTGCTTTTTTCTGAACCTGTACTTTTTCTATTTTTCCAAATAAAACCCATTGAAATTGAAGATTACACAAAAAATTTAAAAAAATCAAAAATATTTAAAAATAAAATAAAGAAGTAAAGAGCAAAATGTATAGAAGAAATCATCACAACGTTTTGTCACCACGAGATTATGATTACATAATCACTTTAATAACAGTCAATTTTAGCTGGACTAATTCAAAATAAAGATTTTTTACATTCTTTTAACATGCTTCACAATTTAAAATAAAAAATAAAAAACACTCATTTTGGCTTTTTGTCCTTTGTGCAGGCTGTTCACTTTTTTTTTGATCGGCAAAAAGAAATACTTTATTGATGATAGAACCATACAAAGTATTAAAAGATACATCAATAAAGAGGAACTTGGAGCTAAGTAAAGCTTCAACCTCTTAGTTGGTGAGAAACCAACAAAGAAAAAAGAGCAGAACAAAATAGAAAGCACCAAACCCCAGCAGAACAAAATAGAATGCACCAAATCCGAAGGAGCAACAAGAGCAGAATAAAATAGAATGCACCAAACCCCAGCAGTGCAGCAGCATTAGCGATAGAAAGCACCTAACCCCAACACAAGTTATACCCCAACAGATGATGATGCACCAGAACAAAAGAGAGACATTAACAGCAGCAAAAAAGAGGCTCCAGCAAGAGCAGAGAGGCTCCAATAAACCCCAACAGTATAGGTTCCCCAGCAGATCATGATGCACCAGAACAGAACACAATCTAAACCAGATGCACCAGAACAGAACAATAATCAAAACCAGAGAGGCAGCACAACAACATCACATTAACATCAGCAGACCATCATTAGCAAAATATAGCAGCAGTTCACAGGTTATATCCATCAGGGCATGATGCAGAATTTCACATTTTGCAAATTAAACACCAAATCATCAACTGAATAACAAAAAGAAGGTAATTAAAATTAACCATATAAACATATAAACATGTTTAACCATATAAACATATAACGTAAAAGAAGGTAATTTAACCATATAAACATGTTTTTATCAAAATAAACAATTTGAAAGGTAATTAAAATTATTTAAAAAACACTAACTAAATGAAAAAATTAGTAATCATGCCATTGATTTCATTTTGCCATATAAAGTATAAACCCAAGTCTTGCTAGAATTTTTGACATTGTTGCAGGTTGTGTAGATTTCAAAAATCTTTTCTTGGATTATATCAGCATTGAATATTTCTGAATAGGTTACTATCTAGGTTGGACTTTTATAGTTTGTATAATTAATTTACAATTCACAACACACTGAGCAAAATCTGATTGGTATTGCTTTGTGTGAAAATTGAAAATTGCAAAAAAAAAAAAAAAAAATGAATTAAAAAAAATTATGCATTATATAATGTATGGTTTTATACTTAATCACATTCATCTATACGTTCAACTCTCCTTAAGGGGAAGTTTAATTAAGGAGGCAAGCATTTAGTACTTTGCAAGAGTAGAAATGTTTAACTCCTATAAGTATTAATCTAACAACTAACAATTGACTTTTGTCAATCAAAAAATAAATAAATAAATGTATCGGCTTGACCTAGGTGTTGTTTAGCTGTACAAGTCATTTTGCATTCATGAATTGTGCCATTGCAGAATTGAAAAAAAAAAAAAAAAAGATTTGCCAATTCATGTGTAATATATTTTACATGAAAAATTAACTTAATTTGGTCAAACTATAATCAAATGATTAAGGAGTTTTGACATTCTAAAGAAACTTTTAGAATGATTTCTCAGATGGCATAAAGAATGCAACAGGTAATTGTGAGAAGAGTTTTCAATAAATCGTCATTTTTTCCTTCAATAAACCTTTTTGGTACATAAAAAGTAAACTTTACGTAAGTAATCAGTCCCATATGAAATTTATAAAACATTCATATTTGACACTTGAGAAGGTCACATTTCTTTAATCTCCTCATACAATTCATAAAAAAATATATATAAATAAATAACAAAAAAAATGAAACTGTATATATTTTCTATGGATTATTTTTTAATACATCAAATGACTTGATTTCAAAGAAGTTTCTCACAAATTAAATACCTCAATGTCAAACTATCTCTCACATTAAATTCTCCATTCATTTTATTAGGAATGCATTCAAGTTCATTTCCCGCTTTGAAATCGTAATGACTTTACAAATAAAACTTCATGAAATTTGAGATTAATTACCCCTTTTGCCCTCGCGGCGATAAGATTATCATCGAAGATAAAACATAACAAAAACTCAACTCTATATATGTTGGATTGATCAAATCACAAATCCATATGTGTTTAACATATTGGCATTGGTTCCTTGCATATTGAGTGTTTATCTCCATTCAAAAAAAAGTCAAATACACCTAGCAAAATAATAAATAAACAAATAAATGCAGATTTTTTTTATTGAATGCATTATCTTCCTATCTGTCATTCAGTCCTCTACTATAAATATTATGTGGAGTTTGGATAGTATCAATATTCACAAATGACAGATCAATACACTTTATCATTTTAAATTGAAGAACCATTAATCTTAACAATAATTACAGAAATTTCACTGTTGCTTTGCTGTGGATGGTTTCTTGATGAAATCCATTTTGTTTCTTTCATCTCTTTGTTCTGACCCAAACATTGGGATATAAAAATAAGATTAAAAGACCAAAAAAAAAAAAAAACAAGAGAGATAATTTGAAAGCAATGCTACATGGCTAAGATAATTTTTCCTTCTCAAATTAAAGGTCTGTTTCATTAGAATGAAAATTATAGAAAGTGAAGAGAAAAGAAAATTTATTTTCTTGTACTTATTTGGTTAAGATAGGTTTTGTCTGAGAAAGTAATAAGAAAATTGATAAATGAGATAACAATTAATTACTTTCAGGAAGAAAAAATCATATAGTATTGACAAAAAAAGAAAAAAGAAAAACTGTGTACAACGTAAAAAACATTAATATAAATCAGCCATATGCTTCTAGTAAAAACCACGACCATAGCCATGGTTAAATCCGTAAGGAGCCTTCGAACCACCGGCGTCTAGAACCCTACCATCAAATGGAACAATGCCATTGTTGTCGCTGCCACCATCACTTGCTCCAAAAGAACCCGGCCTTGCACCAAATGGTAAAGCACCAATGCCACCACCTCCAGCAAAACTCGGGCCCGCCTGAAATGACGAGCCACCAACACCACCACCAAAAGAACTCTGCCCATCAAGAAATCCACCACCACCACCACCACCAAAAGAAGTACCACCACCACCACCAAAAGAACTCGGCCCAGCAAGAAATCCAGCACCTCCAAAAGAACTCGGCCCTTGATGAAATCCAGCACCTCCAGCACCACCACCAAAAGAAGTTGGGCCCACCCCAAATCCAAAGGGATTGGCAGGCTGTTCATGCACAATCCCATCAGCGTGGATTCCAATCTTAGTGCTGAGTTCCATCATAGTAGCCTTAAACTGATGAAGCTGTGGCAGATTCATCTCCTCAACCGGACCTTCCCACCAGCAATGTTCGCCCTGACCCTCGGCCATCTTGAGCTGATCTAGGGCTGTGTCGCGCTGCTTCTCCATGTCCAGAAGGGCCTGGACATGAGTCAACTGCAGGTTAAGATCCCGGACACAGGCGCTCCTGTGGGCCTCCATCAGCTGGTGAGTCCCACTGTTCAGAGGAGCGTCCCGTGACAGAAACCTGTCGATGATCATATCCACAGTGGGGTGGCCAAAAGAGTAGGCCTTTTTGCCAGGAGAGAATACAATGATTCCCACCTCGGCACCACACAGAGTTGAAAGCTCGCTGGCTTTCTTGAAGAGACCAGATCGCCGTTTTGAAAAGGTGACTTGGAGGTTGCTCTCGTTCTCCATTTTGGTCATGGTGATCTTTTGGCGGCCTTTGCTCTTTCTCTCCATGGCTAGGGTTAACACAAGGAAGGAAGATAATGAAGTTGGGTGTGTGTGTGTCCCAAAACATGTGGTTCAGAGGGTATTTAAAGAGGTTTGGCCATACCTTGTGGGGCTTGTTTGTTTCATGGTATTAGTGGGGCTACCCAAAGAATCTCTGGTTTTCAAATTTTAGGTAAATAGGTGTTTGAATGAGTAAATTTTAGGTAAGTTGTGTTTGGATGAGGTATATTTCTGGAGAAAATTAATAAAAATAACATAATTATAATTATAATTCTTTTTGGTAAGTAGTTATTTGAATTATAATTTTTGATACATTTTTTTTGGTAAGTATTTAAAGAGGTTTGGCCATACCTTGTGGGGCTTGTTTGTTTCATGGTATTAGTGGGGCTACCCAAAGAATCTCTGGTTTTCAAATTTTAGGTAAGTAGGTGTTTGAATGAGTAAATTTTAGGTAAGTTGTGTTTGGATGAGGTATATTTCTGGAGAAAATTAATAAAAATAACATAATTATAATTATAATTCTTTTTGGTAAGTAGTTATTTGAATTATAATTTCTGATAAATTTTTTTTGGTAAGTAGCTGTTTGAATTATATTTTCTTCCTAATGCCTTAGATGCATATGCAGCAGTAAAAAAAAAAAAAAAAAAAAAAAAATGAAATATATAAATCTCGATATATAATTCAATGATTAGAATAAATTTATAACTACCGAATGAAATCTCGCACAAAAAGTTTAGGATTCTGTATCTTATGGGCCCGCATAAAATGCACGAGTTTTTTTTGTGTTATCTAATTTATCATTTTTCGATTATGAAATCGGTATTGATAGTCTCATACCATTTCTAATCTCGCAAAATAGTAAAATTACCAATACTATGACTCCATGGTATTAGCAATCTCACATTGTTTTGTCACATTATTTTTTTCACAAGTAAAAATTAATCACATGACATTTGCATCGTATCATAATTAAACATAATTGAAATATTTTCATAACATATATAATCCCATTTAATCATTAGTATTACTAATCCTATTCATAATATCATGGTATTATGTGGATCTATGATTCTTATAATCTCCTTATTAATGTTATTGGTAGGTGAAAAGAAACTCCTAATGAGAGTGTTATATAATATTATTAGAAAAATATTTGAGAATTCTAATTAAATATCCTCAATCTATCCCTAATTATGTGGAATCGACCCCACTTTTCAATCATTATCCTTCCCCCCTCCCTCTCTCTCTCTCTCTCTCACATCATTAAATGTTAATATTGGATGATATATTAAGGATGTAATCTTCAAGGGGATAGATAAAAAAGGCTTGTTAGGCATTTTAGTCAATATAATTCTAATTTTGGACTCCAACGGATTGGTTATTGGGTTATCTACTTTACCATTCTACTTTTTTGCTAGCTACAATTAAAAAGCCCCACAGACTCTCCAAACAAATATATATGTATATGTCATGAATTTTTGTATATTTATGTCTTAGATTTGAGATTTTATATATTTTATATATGCATATGTGTATGTAGTAATTTTATATGTTCTTTCAATTCTGTTTGATGAATTACGAAATAACTTATTTTGTATTTTGTATTTTTTTTTTCTCCTTATTCCACAGGTTTTGTATACTTGTATGGGCAAATTTATTATTATTGTAAATTTACATTAGCAAAATATCAACAATTAGTATTTTTTGTTTTAAAAATTAATTAAGTTAGTTTGAATGATTAACTAAAATAAAGAGTATGGTTGGACAACACAATAGTTAAAGTAATTAGGTAAAATAAAAAATATACTTTTTCGTACTTTAACTAGTAAAAAGTAGAGAGTGTGGTTGGAGTTTCTCACCACTCATATTATTTATGTGATATCACAATAAATAAAAAACTGCAACACACTAAGACTTGGGTTAGTAGTCAAAAAATCATTATAAGTTATCACATCACCCTCTTTATTTTTGTACATTTTTCCACACGTCTTTTTATAAAATGTCAAAAAATCAACTAAGTCTATATTAACATAATACCTATTTAATTACTTGCTAGTTATAGAGATTTCAATTTCTTTTTATTTAATCTATGTGCAATGCTACTTGCCCAAAACCACAAAATCTATCCAGATTTATACGATTGTCATGAATTCATTGCTGTCTTGGTTGGACTAAATTAAAATATGTTGAGGGACATCAATTGTATTATTCACCAAATTCAAATGTCAAGATAAATTTCAAAATGAAAATGAAAATAATTATAGGATGGTATGCGACATTAATGCATCACCATCATTACACACTCGATGAATAGGTAGATGATTTACAAATATAAATAAATAATGAAAAAGCCTTGCTATTCATTTTTTGTTGAAATTGTTGATATATCATTGATTTTTTTATCACTATGTAAATTCTCACAATTAATTTCTTATTTAAAAATAATTACTAATAAAATAATAATGACAAATACTGTAATATTTTATCATGTAATTTGATAATATAAAATAATAAAAAATTTGGTGCGATAAACATAAGTGATGCTAGAGATCTCTAAATTCACCCACATTAACATGGTATGGTAGGGGGTTAAATATTGGTTGATTTTTAAACAAATCAACAACTAACATGCAAAATAATCCACATTATCAAGGATAATTTAGGAGATGATATTTTAAGGGTCATCCCCTAAATTTACACCCTAGTAACATAGGCAGTTACACATCAATTGTTAATTTGTTTAAAACTCAACTAAATAGTTGCACGTCAATTTTTTAATTATTTTAAAATCAACTTAATCCCTTGTCACGTTGGTGTAAATAAATTTAAAAATAATATTTTAAAATTTTCTAGCAGAGCTCTTTTTTATTATGCCTCAAATGACACCAATTAATTGAAAAACAAATACTCCTTTAATCTGTATGTAAAAGTGGGAAAATGAAGAGTATGTAATCTAAGAAAATGTAAGACTTATCCTAATGATGGGAATGCAAAATCAAGATGTTTTTGGCTTATGACAGCAAATTTAGACGTTGGAGAAACAAAGCAACTCTCAATATTAATGTTTAAATGTGTGCATTTATGCAGCACAGTTGTGGCTTACTCTTGAATGTAATGCTTATCCAATGAAATGTATGTCTAGATTTTTTATTTAAAATACTTGGACAGTAATGCTACAGACCCCAAAAATTATACCAAAAGTTTTACCAAATGTCTCACATAGGTGTGGGTCCCACACCCATGTGAGATATTTGGTAAAATTTTTGGGGTCTGTAGCATTATTCATACTTGGATGCCATTAATCTAGACAACAAATACAAATTTAAAACAATATGTAAAATAAAAGCTTGACAATAATGCAAAATCTAGAAAATTCATCAATATATGTAATTTGCTTAGTTGTAGTAATTAAAGTCCTATTGACCATTATTATCCTTTGAAGAGAAGATGAAAATTTGTGTAAACATTTTTCTTCTGTCTAGAAAGTTGATAATGAGTCCAAACCAATAAAAATTCCATAAAGAGGAATATTATATAAATTAATAAATTTATATATGAACTTTTTTTATTCATTGGAGTTTGTTAAAAGTTAGTGAGATTTATTAATTTGCATGATATTTTTTTTGAATTATTTAAACCAAATCAATCACATCATTCTATATAAAATTTTATAATTTGAGTAAATTACACTATTATTCTCTATAGTTTAAATGAAATGTCACTCTGTATATTAAATTTAAATCCTATACTTTCAGTTTTGTAGCAATGTGGTCCATTAGCTATTTACTATTATAATTTTGAACTTAGACAGATCATGTGCAACTTACATGAGATTTTTAGTAATTTTCACACAAGAAAAACAAATTAATAAATTATATCAGTGGTCTCTATAGTTTATTTTGAATTTTATGTAGTCACTCCAGTCATAACAGAGGAATAATATTATAACAAAACTAAAAATATGATATTCAAATTGATAATACAAGGACTAAAGTGACACTTTGCTTAACATTTTGGATAGAAAAACAACACGTGCAAAGCTAGAGTAAGCAAAATAAATTTGTTTTAAAAAAAAAACTATAGGAACCACCAGTAAAAAATAAATAAATAAATTCTTGTATGGAAATTGTTAAAAAGACCACATATAACTCACATGGGATTGCTAAAAATTTCACATGAGTTGCACAATATTTTTCTTTTAGAATTGTAACGATTAGTGAAATTGCTAAAATCCCACGTGATTTGCACATGATTTTTTTTCTATTCAAAAATTCTAATGATAATTGACGGAATATTCACATTATAAAAACAAATATGTTTAAGACCCCTTTCCCCCCACCCCTTTGACCCCCTTTGCGTTTGATTGGTCCTTTTTTTTTTTTTTTTTGTTCTCTCCCAATCCCCAACCCCCACGTGTGTGTGGGGGTGGTGGTGGTGGGAGTTTGGAGGGGGTCTGTATTTCTACTGTTATAATAAAACTGGAAATATAAAATTTAAATTACTCGAATTGAAACTATAAGAATCAAAATAAAACTCCACTCAAACTAGATAAACCAGCTATATAGGCTATGTTTAGCACGTAAGTTCGAGACTATTTTAGTCATAAAAAGATAATAAGTTAAAAAGTTAATGAGATAAAATACCACATTCAAATCATAATCATTTTATTTTTTCTTTCACAAAAGTTTTAAAAAAAAAAAAAAAAAAACTCCAAACTAAAATAGTCGAAAAGTCAATCTACTTTTCAAACGAAGGCATAATATACCCTAACTTTTCATTTTTGAGAGGAAAACCATAATATCATAGCAAGTGATTATAAAAGCTTGACTTTCTTTTTCTGTTTCTTTTTTGAATTTTTATTTGCAAGATTGACGACCTTAATAAGGGACCTATTCCTTTGGTTCTCATCAATAAATCTTGTTTTTTTATTTCATGTATTATAACAATATCCACTCACCCTTCCAAACCTAGTCCACAAGAAAAATTATTTAATTATTTTTGGACACAACTATCCAAACGATTTGTAGAAATGCTATACAACAAACTTTCCTTATAAATTTTATTTACAAAGTAATATGACAGTCAAATTACTCTTATCAATTAATTTTAGCAAGTCTATTTTAAATACCAATACTTTGTTACGATATGTCACATCAATTTCTACAAAATAATAATAATTATTAGAACCGTGCTAGATCTCCTGAAATTGGGCCCCCTAATCCCCCAAAAATTGCAAACAAGGCACAAAAAAAAAAAAAAAAAAAAAAAAAAAAAAGCCCAAAACGACGTCGTTTTGGGCATTAAGGGAATTAGGGGGGCATTTTTAAGGGGACAAATCATTTTCCTAATTATTATTATTGTTTAGAATCCCAAAATCAATAAGAGCACAAGTGTTTCAGCAAGCAGAGGGAAATAACAAAGCTCACTCTTGTCCAAGTGCAATGTAAAACAAAAGGAATTGAGATCTTTTTTTCATCTGAATATATCAATTACACAGAGTTTAGAAGTCTACAATAATAAAGATTATTTTAGATGTAACCAAAATCATTCCAAATATACATATTAAAATATTCCTCACAGAGCAAAATATGGATGTATCCAAGCTACTGAACCCCAAATTATCATTACTTTTAGTTAAGGAAATGACAGATGTGAATTCCTCAATAACAGAAGGATAAGTATTCACCCAAAAAAAAGAAGGATAAGTAAAATGAATAAGAAAAACTATTGGGTCTTCAATGAAAGATCCTTTAATTGCTGAGGATCCACCTCGGAGGGTGCACGAGTAAGGGCGCACTGGGCTGTTGTTGTCTTGGGGAAGGCAATGACATCCCTGATGGAATTTGCACCAGCCAACATCATCACCAATCTATCCAGCCCGTAAGCAATTCCTCCTGCATCACACACATACAGATTAACTGACATGAAAACCATTCCTGCCATAAAACCATGCTTTGACATAACAATGGAATAGGATTCTAATGAAGGACAAACAATGGAGTTGTGTATGGTCAAGTTAAATTCATTCTAAGGAATCAGTCTTAATTCCAGACTAGACGATTCCAATATTAGATAACTGTTGGCCTGAGGCCATGGTCCAAATAATGTTCAAGAGAACTCAAAAATATAGACAGATGAGCAGTAGTTGGACATCCTAGCATTAAAAAATCCTTGTGTTCATCAATAGTGCAGAACGATGATTCAATCTAACCAATACAGGTTTAAATTATGCATGACATTTACTTCCAGGCCAACAGTGAATAAATTATCCCAAAATGATAGTAATTTGTTGTTATGTTAGATATAAGCTAGCAGTTCATACCATGTGGAGGAGCACCCATGTCTAAAGCCTCCAAAAGATAGCCAAATTTTGCTTCAGCCTGTAGACAAAACAGAGCCCATATTACATTTGGGTCAATAGTTCCTAGATTTAACATCTGGCTACTCCTTTCCTTGGGAGCAATAAGTATTAACACATCAATCTAAGGAAATTCAAAAGTTCCAAGTGGTGTCAATTGGAACTCACCTTTAAATGGTAAATATATGTGGCTGTATCTATCATTTCAAAAATATTTTAACTAAAAAGAAAATAAAAATCAGAAAGTAGTGTGCAAACCACAGAGATCTACCCAAAACTTGCCAGGAACTATTTTCCCAAGTGCCAACATCACATGTGTTTCAATTCAGTGTAGTGTGCACACCACAGTGATCCAATATCTTGAAGAATTGGTCAATGCATGAAAATATATCGATGGTTGTTAGTAGTACAATGAAAATTTTGGCCCATAGAAGTATGAAAACCATGATAATATTAATATCAGGTAATTTAAAAGATCTACGTACAAGAGGATACTTTCTCCAATTTGGTACTTACATATTGCATTAGATGGGAATATAAAAATAATTTACAACGTAGGAGATAAAACACGGCCCTAGTAATTAATAATTGAGCAACCCAACCAGTATTTGTCAAGTGTCTCCTCACCTGCTCAGGGGAAATGCCAACAATTTCCAAAACCTTTTCTTGAATCTCACACTTATAAATTCTCAAGCTTCCTCCACCAATCTGATAGCACCACAGCAATTAAGTATTGCACCGTTGAATTTCACATGTTAAGTATTGGCAAAAGATCAATATTGCAACTAACAGAGAATAGAGTACATATTTATATACCTCAACTCCGTTGTAAACCATGTCATAAGCTAAGGCACGGGCAGAGGACAGATCCTTCATATCTTCAGGGTTTGGGGCAGTGAAAGGGTGATGCAAGGCCTGCAACGGAACAAAATTACCATGATCTCAACAATTAAAAAGGAAGAACCAGAACATAAAATGATTTGTCATAACTACCGCAGATGCTAAAAACATAATAGCACAATGACCTTTAATTACTACCAAGAATAAAATAAGTCGGCACTTTAGTCTCATCATTCAGAGAGAGGGGGAGTTAGTGCTAAAAAAAATTCCCTCATCAGATTAGCAGCTGAAAATAGATACCAGGGTAACCAAAGAATGCTAAAATCAAATCATATAAATAACCCTTTTCCCGTATACAATGCAAATTTTACTTATCAAATCCAAGGTAGACAGCAATTCCTCAATTATTACATGGTAATAATAGCAGGAATCTATCCCCATGTACGATACAAGTCTGACTGGTTAACCCATCAGGTCTAAATATCCCAAATAAAGCAGCAAAAGATTGAACATTTTTTGTTAAAGAGTTCGCTGAAGATTTTCTTGTAGCTGATCCCACATGATTGGGACATAGGTTTAGATTAGTTTGGCTTGGTTCACTGAAATCGACACATGTAACACTCATTTTACTAGAATTGCAAAAGAAAAACTAGACATGAGATTCTTCATGAATACAGAAAGAAGTTCAATAACAAATTTCACAAATTGTAATAACAAAAATCTACTTCATCACAAATGGCTTGAGAAATTTAGTTTTAAATTCACTAGAAGAAAGCACAGAAGAAGATCACAACATACCATTGAAAAAACCCGAATACCACTTCTTCCATGAATAGAAATCATAATATTTAAGAAACTAGAAGTAGAAGTGCATAAACATTAAACAGACCTCAAGCCTCTGTTCTAAACTGTTCCATTCAAACATTGGGAAATCAGTCACCCAGAGATTGAATGCCTGGACTACATGCCAAAAAACAAAAGAAACAAGGAGAGTTGGTACGAGAGGGAAATGTGAATTAAAACTTTCAAAATTGAAGGCATACTACGAGCTTACTTGGTCAATCAAGCCCAACTCATGTGCTACATATACCCGTAGCCGGTCTAAGGTTTTATTAACTGAGACATGGTGACCCAACGCAAACAAGATAAGATCACCTGATCCTGCAGAGCACCCTGTCAGTAACTGCTCCGTTTTTGTAGGATCCAAACTTGATACTAGTGCAGGGATCCCCTCAATGGCCCCTATAAGTAAAATATGAGACCATCGGTTGTGAACCATAAAATCTCTTTACAAATATCAGGATTGTCTGTTTTCAGTTGTTACCATCATCCAAGACCTTTAGGAAAGGCAAACCCTTAGCTCCAGATTTGATTGCTTCATTGAAAATATCACCTTTCTTAAGGGCTGTGTTTGAATAGCTTTTTGATCCTAAAGGCACACATAAAACTTTTATAATTCCCCCACTTGCCAGGGTATCTGTAAAAACCTTGAAGGAGGAATCTGTGAAAATATCAGATACCCGAAATTCCAACAAAGACAACAAACAATGGAATGAAAACTCTTTCAAGAACGCAAAAACAAAGAGGAAATTGCTCATGAATATCAAATAAAGTTTCATCATAAATCACCAACTATATGCTCAATATTGTTATGATGCTATATTAAGCCAACAAGGAACTTCCATTTGTGCGGCAATAAAGTAAAAAATAAAGCTTACTTTTAGATACAAATCCAAAATAGAACAGGAAGTGTTGGCAGTATCTTACAACACATAGTCCCGTACACATGATTTAATACACTTAATAGAAAGTCGATATATATCACACATCTGCATGTTATGTATATCTAAAAATACCCATGGGGACATGGTGCACAACATGGTCTATGATATTTGATATGTACAATATGTAAATGGTTTGATTTTCAATGGTAAGCATTACTTCCCAAAATTGATATTGTGCAAAAGGTCCGTCAAGATGAAAAGGGATTTTTTTTTAATTTTGCTTTTGCTACCTTCACAGAGTTTCTACTTTTCTGGTATTAAAAATATAATGCCATTGGAAAATGCCCACAAGATTAGTAATTAGTATTTTTGCATTGTAGTGAAGTTTTTGAATATTTTGCATCAAACTTATGTAGTCTAAAACTCCTATGAAATATACTTTGTTGACATCATGATATAATAATGCAACTAAGTTTCACATCTTTTATAAGATTTAGCTCAATTCATATTAACTGTATTGTGTTGATTTCTGCATGGCTTTAGCTCCAAGAGTCATGCTTTTTATCATATAATCAATTATATGTTGCCTACTGCTTCATCCTTGTAAGATATTTTCTTATTTTTAAGGTACTTAATTTTTCTACACATTTCTGAGGATGTAAAAAGATCTTATGATATACGATACAATACAATGTGTTTTATAAAAACAGGAAGCCAATACAAGATATGTATTCTGATTCGACAACTATTATAACAATTATTGTCACTACATTATTTGCTGAAGAAAGCAGGAGAATAGTGACAAATAAAATTATATAAACCTCCCACGTCATATCTTAAAATTAAGAGGACAAAAATGGTTAACCATTTACACTGGCTCATCAGAGAAGACTAGGAGGCATGGAGCATTTTAATGATTAAATACCTTCATCACATGACCACGTAAAGGATCAGTAAATGTGAAATGAAGTATAATGTACTGGTAGCAAGGTTGGCCTGTCATAAATGTCATGTTCATTTTTTAAAGTGGTAACTATGCATTAAGTTTATGATAGCAGCTCAACTACAGTATAAAAAATCAGAAACCTAAGATAATGAAACTGGAAAGTAGTGCAGTTAAAAACAAACACTCAGCAAAGTGCATTAGTTTTCTCAGGATCCAATCAGAAACACTGTAGAAGCCTGATGTTGAACATATAAGTCAATTTGTTCCACCACCACCACCACCACCAAATAAATAAATAAAAAATAAACCACCCAAACCAGACAGAGAGAGAGGGAGGGAGGCATTATTACATCTCTTAATTCAAGATCAAATCGAACATCTGGCCTGTCTGAACCATATTGACTCATTGCTTCAGCATATGTAAGCCTCGGGAAAGGATTGGGTAGCTGAATACCTTTGATCTCCAGAAAAACCTACAATAAGCATATCTAATCAAACCTCATAGTGACATTGATCAAATCAAGTTTCAGGAACATAAAAATAAACTAAATTAATAAAAGAATTATATAACATATAATTTATAACTTGATGCAACAAGCTCTGCTGTGTGCAAGCAATCTCCTGGCCTGGACTCTACTAGGTGCTCAATAGTGTGCACACCAACTTCATGCACTAACAAGTTTGGTTCACTACAAATCAAGATTGAGGAAAAATTTTAAGGTTCAAAAGGTGAGCTCAGGCCATAAGCCAAGTCGAGATGGGCTCTGCTCAAGAAGAATTTGACTCAGTCATTTCTAGGACAAATTAGCACTGTACACAAAATGTACAAATTGGATCAAGTTAGATTATGGCCTCAATAGTCTATTCCTTAGTAAATGCTATAGATTTTAGCAGCTAGATTTGGGTTTGAAGCTTTGAAAACCTTGCAACATATCAATTGAAACTCTTTCATCCCACCTACAGACATACTCTGAGCTGAAGTAAAGCCAACCCAAGCCTATCAGTGTCCAAGAAAAATTCTAGTGATTACGCATCAGCCTAAGCAAAGACCTCAAAAGATTTCATATCACAATGCTGACAAATGCCACAGAAAATTAATTTGGGTCAGGTTAATTCATTAGCAGCTTTTAGTCTCCGAAAATTATTGGCCTGTCAAAGGGTATTTTGAGATAATTTGATTGGATTCATTTTTCTATATTAGATGTCATAAGTAGGCATGACATAGAAAAAATGATGTGAATTTAATTAATTTAACTGAGCATATAACCATAGACAGAGCATAATAGCGAAAAATGATTCATGCAGCCAACCCCACTTGAGTGGGACATGAGGCTTGGTTTGGTTTGAAAGTTGTAAATAGACACGACAAGGTTTCACTCTACACACCATATAAAAACATAAAGAACATGTTCTGAAAAAGCTGGCATATCATATAATTTCTCAGTTCTTTAATTTAAATTTATGCTGTGAGTTCTCCCAAACTGATAGTGTGACTGGAAGGAGAACATTAAATTGCTTTTGGTTCATGTCTCTCACTCTTATTCGTCATCCTCTTCTCCATCTTATTTGTTGATCTTTTATCAGGGTGCTTCCCAAATCTAATTAGAATTTTAACGTCCTGACAACTAACTTAATAACCTGTCTAATCAAATCTTCATTGAGCCTCAGCATGTTCTCCAAAGGAGTGAAAGCCATCTCCATATCCAGTTGTGTAAACTCAGGCTGTCTATCTGCCCTAAGATCTTCATCTCGAAAACATCTGCAAAGGAAGAAAACCAAAATGAATTTCTACAATAATTTTGGTAGGATGTCTGCCCATGAAAATCTAATTTTGATTCTTCTTCTACTATCTAACAGGAAAATGTTTATTCTTCTATTCCCAGTAAGTTGGATCGTTTTGTAGGTCAAATCTTTTTGTATACTCTCTTTCATTCTTGAAATCAGTACACCCATCATTTTGGTATTCAAGAAAATCACATTTTTACACAAAAAAATTGTCGATAAAAAAGAAAAGGAACAAAAGAGGAGGTAAAAAATTAAAAAATAAAAAAGATCTAACAAGTTGAAATGTTCATTGGCAGAATGCTGAAATCACACCTAGCACAAGCAACTAGCAGAGCAGTCGAACCAAATTTCAAATGGCCATTAACTAAAAGACCTACCTCGCTATTTGATAATATTTATCAAAACCGGAGACCATTAGCATCTGCTTAAACAGCTGTGGACTTTGGGGCAAAGCATAGAAGGTTCCTGGCTTCAACATACGCATTAGAGTGAATCAAATCTCCAAGCCATGATGGCATGAAGTAACTCAAGTGACAAGTAACATTCAGATTCCTCTAGACATCTCAATAAAGTGGCATACCTGAACTCTTGAAGGCACCAAATAATCTCGGGCACCTTCTGGAGTAGATCTAGAAAGTATTGGTGTCTCAATCTACCTTACAACCATGAAAGGACAAGATCAAAAATAAGTATGAATGTAGACCACAAATGCAAACTGAAAAAACTGTTTTCAATAGAGAAGTTAAAAGGTAAATTCAAATTTCCAAATGCAGTACCTCCACAAAACCGTGAACATCCTCCAGGTACCTGCGAATGAGTTTCACCACACTATGTCGCAACATTATGTTTGAATTCATTTGTGGCCGGCGCAAATCAAGGCAATGACATCTAATAACATGCATTTGAGACCTTTCAATCAGTATCGATGAGAGAATTACGCATCAAAATTCACACGCACATGGACAAGGTGATGGGAAGTCCTTTTGCAGTTTCTACTCTGTGGAGAATTACAAGCGTTTATAGACAGAAGATTATAAATTTCAGCACGCAATGAACAAAATCATCTTCATAACCTGAGCATATTTGAGGCACCATACAGAAATTTTGGTAGGAAAGTCTACATTTGTGGGGAGAGAAATGATCTTGTACTAAAAAAAGATACCTCAGAAAGTAAATTTTCCCCAACTATCAGTTCCATCACCAGTAATGGTCCGCCCAATGCAAGGTTTCAGCAAATGCGAAACACCAAAAACCTTACAGAATCTAGCAGCACCATGACACGCTAACAATAATAAAGCTGAAAGGCAAACTCCAAAGTTTGGTTATTGCTTGTGTAATTTAAAAGGATATGTGTTAAATAATTAAGTTTTTAAAAGGACTGATTTTTCAGGAGATTGGGGGGCAGGGGCATCTAAGCAATTCATACTACTAAAAGGAAAAAAGTAACTAACATGCTCCTATATTTTGGATAAGTATCACCAAAAACAGGCAATCAGTAGGATGAGAAGGAATTAGGTCGTTCACTACCTCTATGTTCTTTCTTAGTTTCAAAAGAGGATGGAAGATGAAGGATCTTTAAGCTTGAGGTAACTAAAGATAAATTAAAATAATTAAAAAGTTAATTAGCATTATAAAATAAGATGTATTTCTCTGTCCTAGACTAACGGCAACTTAGTAAAGCATCACCTCACCATGGCCAAATGCCAAACATAAAGGATTTCTTAACCTAGATAAGATCAATTTGAAGCTAGCTACCTTAAACGGATTTCCTCTTTAACAGAATCTTTTACATCATCTGCAGTAGTAACCAAAAATGGCAATTTAGATCTCACAGCATTCAACAGTTGAACACGCTCTGTAGCAACCTGCCATGCACAGCCAGAATAACGTTAAAATAAAAAATAAAAAATTGGCAAAAAGACTAGCTAAATGGTAGAAAAAGTAAATAAATCACATTCCATATGTAGAATGAACAACATAACAAGCTACATTGAGATAGACAAAAGAGTAGAAAACTGATGCATTCCAGTTGCAAAGCATTGAATTATTTGAATTAACTATAAATTAGAATTAAAAGTCCAATTTGGCAATGAGATGTAGTGTATAATGCCTATTGTATGAGCATGCATTCAAGGTTAGTTAGAGGGCCAAATGTAGATGCTCTCACTTCTTCCTCCCCAAAATATGACTGCATTATTATTTTTTGTTTACTGTACTTGCCAAAAAGTGACGACCCAGATTCAATCATTTATCTTCTTCCTTTATCTATGCTATATGCATCTCTAATAATGAGAGCAAGAGAAGCAAATGAAATACATCCTTCGTACTAGATCCCAAATTTTTCGAAGATATAATCAGAAACACCTGATGAATTGACAGAGCTCGTGATAACTTACAATCAGCATTCCAATGAGAGTGCATCAGGTTGATACAAATTTGAGGATGGTGAAACACCATAAAACTTTGATGGTCATCAAAAGAACTTGGCCACACTTGGGCAGCATACCACGACCTGAGTTTGGGAAAGAAGCCTTATTTTGTAACGGAATGAGCTTGAGCTTGAGCTTGGGCAAGTTATATCTACTTCAGACTGATCTTGGTTTTTCCAAGGCTGCTTCAGTCCTGCCTGATTGACAGGCCTATTAGTACCAATACGTACCATAAAACGAGCAAAAACAGTACAATGACAGGTACAACTGTGCAAGATTGATAACTATGGTCTTAAATCATAGTACCATTTAGTCCATTTCTCTATTACCTTCCCAACAAACTATTTGACTGCACTCACGCTTCTCTATGAATATCAAACTTCAAGCTCAACATGGGCCTACAATATCAGAGACAAAACTAACCCTACCTACATATCTGAGGGGAAGAGAATGTCCATAAAAAACTAAAAGGCCATTTGTCTTACACAAATGCGAAAAATAGCATACTCTTCTATTAGTTAAACCAACAATTCAGTGTTTTTAACAAAGCAAAATTGCCTTACCTCTATCATCCCAGTCTTCATTTTCTTATTAACTGACTCACTGGGCCTAGGCCGAACAACACCTTCCACAGTAATCACAAACTCGAGCCTCAGGTCATTAAAAATCGAATGTGCATCAGGGAACTCATCGGGGAGTGTGGTAACCTGAAAGTAAATAATGCCAACATCAACTAGGATAAATTACTGGTAAATTTTGCAAATTTATTATACAAGTCGATGAAGTTGCATGCACTAAAACAACAAATTTTAATCAAACATTCTGTGGCATCAAAAACAACTTGAGACAGAAGCACTATCCACATAATATAACAGAGAAGGCCCAGAAACCAGACAACATTTTATAATTATTAATCCAAATGACACTGCCACTATTCTTCCTTTAATCCAACAATAATAATAAAAAACCTTCATCGTTTCACTAATATCAAAAATGCCCTCGGCACATTGAATCACATTCTCATACATTCATGTTTTGTGAGCAAAAACATAGGCTAGAATCAAATCAATACATATATATGAATTCAAAATTGAGAAATCATTTAGCATCAAAGTAGTTCACACTCAATGACTAATCTTAATTACAAAACATTATGAACTATAAATTATATATAGTACTGTTCACTTTACAGCAAACTGAACACCATCATTGTATGAACTTCCAAAAAAACCCTAATGCATCATCACTGTTTTTAGTTGCTTTTTATTTATTTTTTTTAAATCTAAAAAATGATGCCTTTTGGTTATTGCTACAAAAATTGCACTTTTTTTTTAGTGAAAAAAGTTGATATTTTTAGCTCAAGACAAACAATCAAGTGGAATTTTCATCTTGCAAACCTGCACAATCCCAGTGTGGTCTCTGAGGTTGAGGAAAGTGAGACCACCATGAATCCGGTGAAGCGCGACCCACCCGCAAAGCCTGACCCGTTTACCGACGTCGTTTTCAGACAATTCACCACAAAACCCGGTTCTGCTGACCCATTCAAGAGAGTCTTTGAAGGGTATTGCAGGCTGTTTAGGGTTAGAAATTAGGGTTTCTGATGAAGCAGATGGAGTTGCAGAAGCAGAAACGGAGTGAGTGGTTCTACTTGGATATTTTCTGGGTTGAGCGAGTGTCTGCGAGTTAAGGTACAAGAGGGGGATAGATGAAAGAGAAAGGGGTTTGGAACGTAGGGTTACAGTGGGCAGAGCTCGGAGAAACATGGGTGGTGTTTGGAAAGCAATTTCTCAAATTTTTTTCTCATTTTTTTATTAAAAGACAAAAATTTTATAAAATTAAAAAAACACATTCGAATAAAATATCACATTTAATCTCATAATTATTTTACTTTTTTTCTCACAAACGTCACATTCAACCACATAAAAATTTAACTATCTTTCCAAACATCAAAAAAATTTTATCTCATAAAAACCTACATCTAATAAAATCTACATAAAAACTCGCTTCCCAAATACCATCATAGACATGGTGATTCGTGCGGGTTTTTCCCAAATTAACTAAATTAGCAATTTATTTTTTAAATTAGGCTTAGTTTGGACGAGATTTTTAAATTAGGTTAAAGTGTTATTACAAATCACGCTTTTACAGGTTTTTCTTGTAAAAAATTTGTGAAATAGTAAAAATATGGTTACAAACTATACTTTTAATTAAGAAAGCATGATTACAAATCAAGCTTTTAAATAATTTTTTTTTTCTTCAAAAAACGTGATTACAAATCGCACTTTTACTCTTAAAATGTAAAGGAAAAAGATTGGTAGCTCGAATTTGTGGCTCAAAAATAGCTCGAATTCGAAAACAAATAGAGAGAAAGAAGAAAAGAGGAAGAGGGAAGAGGGAGAGAAGAGAGGAAGAAGAGAGGAGAAGAGAAAGAGAAGGATGGTCGACCTGTCCAGCCGCCGATCGTCACCCCGCCCAGCTGCCGATCCGCCGATCATCGCCCAGTCCAGCCCTACCGCAGCCTCCGATCGTCGTCGCCCCGCCTCCGCCTCCTCCTCTCCCGAATAATATGCCCTCTCCACTCCTCCTCCTCCTCCTCCTTATCCTCCCTCCTTCCTCCTCTTCGTTCTTCTTCTGCAAAAAAAAAAAAAAAAAAAAATGTTGAGGAGGAGGACTGAAGAAGAGAAAAAATGAAGAGGGAAAAAGAAGAAAAAAAAAAATACACTCACGCATATCACACAATATAATTGAAACGATATAATTTTTATATATAATAATAATTAAATATATATAATAATAATTTATAATAGCAGATAATAATCAATTATATAATTTTGATAATTTTTGTAAATATAAATCATTTTTATATAATTTTTTATTTTTCGAGTAGTTAGAAATAATTTTTTACAAATTAAATTAAAATAATCATACGTATGTATATAACCTGTCCAAAAATTAAAATGATAATTATTTTTTATTTTTTTTATTTCTTAACCAAATTAATTTTTAATTTTTTTTAAAAAAAATTTAAAAATCAAATCATACCTAACCTAAAAATCTTTTGATAAATGACTTACATACGTATAGTTTAAGGGTAAAGATTTTGATAAATGACTTAAATGATAAATCAAACCATCCATAACTTAAAAATTTTTACCTTTAAACCATACGTATGTAAGGATAAAAATTTGCTATTATAAATTATAAATTATTTTTTCTTATAAAATTTACATACGTATGGTTGATATGACTTGATTATAAAAATTATTTATCAAAAGATTTTTATAAATTATTTAAATCTTTATAAATTATTTTTAAAGATTATAATCATTTTTTATAAATTATTTATAAATAATTTTTGCAATTTTTGTAATCAATTTTTACATTCGTATGGTAATAATTTTTATAAATTATTTAAACCATACGTATGTAAGGGTAAAATTTTTTAGATTAGGAATGATTTGATTTATCATTTAAGTCATTTATCAAAATCTTTACCTTTAAACCATACGTATGTAAATGTGAAGATGGGTTTACTGTAATGTAAATGTGAAGATACGTATTAAATTATTTACACACGTATTAATTATAAATTTTTATAAATTATTTTTGAATAATACATACGTATTATAAAATGTGAAGATGGATTTACTGTAAAAAATTTTAAATAAAAAATGTAAAGATTTAAATAATACATATGTATTATAAATTATTATAAATTTTTTTATAATACATACGTATTATAATTCAAACCATCCATAACCTAAAAATGATTTATATTTACAAAAATTATATAATTGATTATTATAAATTATTATTATATA
Source organism: Camellia oleifera (assembly GCA_022316695.1). NCBI lineage: Eukaryota > Viridiplantae > Streptophyta > Magnoliopsida > Ericales > Theaceae > Camellia > Camellia oleifera. The sequence continues at coordinate 69,281,716 of CM039317.1, read as the reverse complement.
TAAATTATATTGTTTCAATTATATTGTGTGATGTGCGTGGGTGTTGTTGTGGGTGTGTGTGCCAAAGTGTGGGTTGGTTTGGTTTATATGGAAAACGTGTTTTGAAAACATGTTTTTGCATTTTCACAATAAAAGCGTGATTTGCAATCACGTTTTTTGAAAAAAAAATAAATTTTACTTAAAAGCGTGGTTTGTAACCACCATTTCTTAATTAAAAGCGTGGTTTGTAACCACACTTTTACTATTTCACAAATTTTTCACAGAAGGGGCCTGGAAACAATGAAAGCGTGGTTTGTAATAGCGCTCTAGCCTAGCTTGGAAATTCTGTCAAAATTAGGCCTAGTTTGGAAATTAAGTTGCTAATTTGGCTTAATTTGGGAAAAGCCTCCAGAGAAGTGGCAAGGTCGATGGTGAGAGAGGGGCTTTTCCCAAATTAAACCAAATTAGCAACTTAATTTCCAAACTAGGCTTAGTTTGGACGGAATTTCCAAACTAGGCTAAAACGTGATTGTGAACCACGCTTTCAATGTTTTTGTGCCTATCGCGCAAAAATTTTGTGAAATTATAAAAGCGTGTTTCCAAATCACGCTTTTAATTAAGAAAGTATGATTACAAATCACGTTTTTAATTAATTTTTTTTTCTGAAACCGTGGTTGTGAACCACGTTTTTTTTTTTTTTTTCTTTTCTTCTGAAAACGTGGTTGTGAATCACGTTTTTAGCCAAAATATAAAAACGAGTTTTGAAAACACGTTTTCAACACAAATTGAAACCGCAGTCAGAGGCTTCAGTTACACACTCACTCACTCACTCTCTCTCTCTCTCACACACACACTCACATATATAATTTTTAATACATGTAAATTTTATTTTATAAAATTGAGACTAATATTAAATATATATAATAATTTATAATAGCAAATAATAACCAATTATATAATTTTTATAATTTTTGTAAATATAAATTATTTTTATATAATTTTAGAAATAATTGTTTATAAATTAAATTGAAACAACCATAACTTGTCCAAAAGTTAAAATGATAATTATTTTTTACCCTTAAATGTTAATTATTTTTTATTTTTTATTTCTTAACCAAATTAATTTTTTTAAAAAAAAATTCTAAAAATCAAACTATACATAGCCTAAAAATCGTTTGATAAATCATTTTTTACGTTGGTAACTTATTTAATTATTTGTTAATTTTACGATATTTTTACCATCTGAGGCATGTTTGGTAACCATTTTGTTTTCAGTTTTCAATTTATATTTACAAAAATTTTAAAAACTATCATAAAAAACTTGTTTGATAATTTTTTTAGTTTATAAATAGTTGTCTTAATTTGTAAATTTGACGAAAAAACGTAAATTCAAAAAATGAGTTTTTTTGAAAAAAAAAAAATTATTTACAAACCAACGTAAACTCATTTTTTGAATTTATTTGAAAAAAATTAATTGAAAAAAAAATTAATTAAAAAAAATTTTGTTAGTAAAATTTTTAAATTTTTGTTTGAAAACCAATGTAAACTCATTTTTTGAATTTACATTTTTTTCTCAAATTTACAAATTGAGACAATCATTTATAAACTAAAAAAATTATCAAATAAGGTTTTATGATAGTTTTTAAAACTGAAAACGAAATGGTTACCAAATATGCTTCAGATGGTAAAAATGTCATAAAATTAATAAATAATTAAATAAGTTACTAACGTAAAAAATGACTTATCAAAAGATTTTTAAACTATGTATGGTTTGATTTTTAGATTTTTTTTTAAATTTTAAAATTAATTTGGTTAAGAAATAAAAAATAAAAAATAATTATCATTTAAGGGTACAAAATAATTATTATTTTAACTTTTGGACAGGTTATATACATACGCATATATAATTGTTTCAATTTAATTTGTAAAAAATTATTTCTAAAATTATATAATTAATTATTATTTGCTATTATAAATTATTATTATATATATTTAATATTAGTCTCAATTTTATATATATTAAAAATTATATATGTGAGTATGTGAGTGGTGGGTGTGTGTGTGAAAGGCCTCTAACTGTGGTTTCAATTTGTGTTGAAAACGTATTTTCAAAATACGTTTTTATATTTTGGCTAAAAATGTGGTTCGTAATCACGTTTTCAGAAAAAAAAAAAAAAAAAAAAAAGAAGCTAAAATCGTGGTTCACAATCATGTTTTTAGAAAAAAAAAATTTAATTAAAAACATGATTTTTAACCACGTTTTTTTAATTAAAAGCATGGTTTGAAAACATGTTTTTACGATTTCACAAAATTTCCGTGCAATAGGTGCAAAAATGTTGAAAGCGTGATTCACAACCACATTTTAACGTAATTTGGAAATTCTATCCAAATTAGACCTAATTTAAAAATTAAATTACTAATTTGACTTAATTTAAAAAAAGCCCCGGTGAGAGAGGCCTATCTGGGGGTTCTAGGATTGAGCCAGAGGAGAGTGCGTACAAGCAAAGCGGCGCGAACCGACCTAATCCGGTTTATTAAAAACTTCCCTGAAATAAAAAATCTACCCTGAAATAAAAAATCTAAATTTTAATACATTATAATATAAATTTTGTTAGTAATTTATTACTCACATGTTGTAAATCAATTATCTAAGGAAAATATTGGAAGGAACTAATATTTCGAAATACTATATCGGACTTGGGTAACTTGTTTTTTCTAAATATTTCAATATTGATGTAACTTAAAAAACCAAATATTTATGAGTTCAATACAAAAATTGTTATAGATTGAATTATAATAAAGGACAAATTACACTAACAGTTCCTATAATTTAGAATTTGTATCACTTTAGTCCCTGACTTTTAAATTGTGGCACATTTGAACCTTAATTTTGAATCTTGTTCTAAATAAGGACAATTAATATACCATTGCTTAATTTCAAGGACAAAATCATCAATTTGATAAAAATAAATATCAAAAAAATATTTTAAAATTTTAAAAAATTATTTCTACTTACCAAAAATAAAATTATGTAAAATTGATAAAAATTAATAAAAATTACATGATTAATTTTTAAAAATTAATTTTACATGATCATCATACAAATACATAATAAAAATTAATTTGGTAAAAACAATAAATAAATGTCTAAAAGATTTATCAATTTTATATAATTTTATCTTTAGTAGGCAAAAATAATTTTTAAAAATTCAAAAATAATTTTTCAACATTTAATTTTGTCAAATTAATTTATATTTTATCAAATTGACGATTTTGCCCTTGAAAAATCCAATAGTATATTCAATTGTCTTTATTTAGAATAAGATTCAAAATTCAGGGTCAAATGTGTTACAATTGAAACATCAGAGACCAAAATGACACAAGTTCCAAACTATAAGGACCATTAGTGTAATTCACCCTATAATAAATTTTGTAAGTTAAAAAATGAAGATAAGTTTATATGTAATATAAAAAATAAGTGTTTGGTTGTGTTTTGAAAACGTGATTCTACATCTACATTTAAATATGATGTTTGGAACGAGTTTTGAAATTACATTTCCAAAACTCTACAGAGAACTCTGTCTCAGGCACGGTTTTCAAAAAATTTTTTTTGCAAATTTTGCTTAACCGGTCGTCCCACCGGTTGATCGGAATAGTGATTTTTTTTTTTTCAATTGATATGTTAATTTTTATATATTCAAAAATAACATTTTCTGAATTTAAATTTTTTTTTTATGTGCTTTAAAATAATTTTGAGTTGTATGTTTGGTTATGAGTTGTAAATTTTTGTATCAAATATCAAATGTCACATCAACAATTTCCCACTCAATTCAAAACTCTTTTCAAAACTATTTTCAAAACTCTTTACCAAATAAAATTTTCACACTTAAATCATAATTCCAAATCTCACAAACTCAAAATACAACTCATACTCTTAAATCATAGTTACAAAACTCTACCAAACGCAACCAAAATTACATGACCTTTACTTTTGTTAAACTCATTATAAACTTATTTAAAATCAATTTGTTGCGTAAATAACGCAGGTTTTTTTTTTTTATTTTTTACAACGAAAATAAAAAAATAACAAAGAGACTAAGGCCTCGTTTGTGAACAAGTTATTTTAGTAACTTTTTGAATTTTTGAGTAAAATATGAGGTAAAAAAAACTAGTATGTTTGGGGTGATTTTTTAGTTTTTTATGAAGAGATGTACAAAAAATAGAGAGAAAAGAGAATTTTTGACTTTTTGATATAGATTATAGGTTTTTTGACTTTTCTAGTAACTTTTTGACTTTTTGACTAAAATGTTAACTTGCCAAATGAGGCCTAAGCCCGTTCCTTCTTTATTTTCCTACCATGTTTGCAGTAAGGAGACTTCTAATTTCAATTGGTGGTTCATTCACCACCATTATATCTTCAATTTGTTATGCTCCAAACTTGACTAAAGCATCAACACATAGGTTCCCTATTTTCCAAACATGTTAAAGAGTACACTTACATCCTCTAAGCAAGATCTTGGCATCTTTCGCCAAGTTCTTAAAAGGGCATTTATCCCATATTTATTCCTCCATCAATTGCACTACCTGAGCTACATCTGTTTTAATGATCACACTATTTAAGCCTTTTTGAAGTATGACTGTTAGGCCCTTATACAATGCCCATAGCCCAACTTCAAGGCTGGTTCCTTGTTGCAATCTGCCATAGTATCCTTACATCCATACTCCTCTTTCATCTCAGATCAACCCTCAAAATCCTTATCCTCCTCCTACTTTCTTACTACCATCTATGTTGAGTTTTAGGGTATGTTTGGTTTGGCTTTGAGAGAGTAGTTTTTAAAAATTGTTTTGGAGAGAGAGTTTAGAAATTTTTTTGGTTTGTTTGGTTGTGTATTTTAAAAGTCGTTTTGGAGTTTAGGAGTTTGGAATAGATTTGATATTTTGTTGTAATTGAGTAGATGTGCGTAAGAGAAAAAGTGATTGAAAAGGAGAAATGAGAGAGAAAAAGTGATTGATTAATGTGTAAGAGAGAGAAAGTAAATTTGGAAATTATTTTGGAAAAATTACAATCCAAACAAGTTTTTTTAAATTTTTTTTCTCAAAATCACTCTACAAAGCCAAACCAAACATACCCTTAGTCTTCCTGCAGGTGGTAAACTACAAGTGATTAGTCTATAAGAAAGTTTGGAGATAGGTACAGCGTAAAGGAAAGCTTGATGGATTTCTCTAGAGTAATCCAAAATGAATTTGGCACTCTATTTGTTACTCATAGATTTTCCTCAGACATAAAATCATTTATGTCTTTCCAATTTTTCCATAAAGCAACAACAAAATAGTATACCAAGAGAGATCATCATCAAAGTGTTTCTTACATTTAGCATTACTCTTGATCCAAACTAAGAGGGAAAAAAGTGTAAGTCTAGGCCGAGCTAGAACTGGGAAGAAGCGCGTTGAGCTATGGGCTGAGTAGAATGGGCTTCGCCGCTCGGCTCTGTTAACCCGGTCATGGATGACTGAAGTTAGCTCGGTTCAGAGTATTCTGAACTGGGGTATAAGGAGTTACGTTATGTAAACAAGTTGATACCGAGCTAGTTAAAGCAAGGTAGAACCGAGCTAAGGAGAGTTCGGTGAAACTTGTTACGTCAGCATATGTTAGCTCGTTTGCTCTGTTATCCAACCATGGTAAAACCATCTCACTTGGTTTAAGCAGTGAGGTGGGTGTTAAAGGATAAACGTTCTCTTTCAGGAGTGTCATTCCTAGGAGGACTCTACATTGAAGAATAAGAGTCTTACTAGGATTGTGCCAGGTAAAATCTACAAAAGCTCATAACAAACCTATGTACAGGTAACACAACTTTCATTCTCGAATACACAGAGCTTTTATCTATTTGTCTATCTTGCTAACTTAGGCATTGGAGAGGTATCCGGCACACACCTGCTAGCAAGCTCACGTTTGTGTTTTCAGGGAGTAAAGCGACAATGTTTGGAGGAAGAGCAAACTTGATCAACAGGATTATACGAGAAGATAATTCTGTGCTCGTACAATTGGCGCGGTCTATGGAAAGTCCACAAAGAACAAAACCTCTTGATCAAGCTTTCCTCTCTAGTTAGAAGCAATGGAGCACAATGAAGACTTGCCGTAATCGACTATTGATGGGCAAACCCCGGAGGGGGGTGGGAGGCGCGAAGGTTTGCCTTCTATTCCTCCCATGGCGGATTTAGAACCCCAGCGACGGAACTCCCGGAGGGACGCAAGGGAGAGACGGGGCACTAGCCCCCGTCGCTTTCAAAGTCCTGATAGACAAAGGCGGAGGCTGGATCCTCAAGTTCTGGAGGATCGCGTGAGGGAGTAGGACGAGTTAATTAGGAAGATGGCGGCAAACATAGAGACAATGAAACGCCAGATAAAAGGAAAATGGGTGGCAACAAGAGAGAGGCGCAAAGGCAACACGCCCCCTTGCCACTCGGAGGATTGTGATAGGCATACCACACCATCACAAGCACAAAGCATAAGCCTTAGAACAGACGACACTCAATCAAGGATTTCCAGGACTCGTCACTCAAAGTCTGAGAGAACGAGGACTGAAAGGTCTTATACAGAGGGAAGCAACTATTACCCCTCGTACACGCACCAGACGACATCCAAGCACATGGAGTTGCCTAGGTCAGCGGACTTACGGTCGGTACTCGAGGAGAGGGCCCGACGGAAGAAGGACTCCAAGGCCCGTGACCTCCGCAGGATTTTGGCTCTACAACGATTGGTCCCTAGGACACATGGAAGTGTCGAAGTAGGGATGCCAATGCCATGCCTTGCTTACGAACCAGCGGATAAGGTATTAGCAAGGTTGCAGAGCTCGCCGTTCGTTCCGGCAATAGAGAACGCACAACTACCTTCAGGCTTCCACCAGCCCAAATTCACTACTTATGAGGGAAAGACAGACCCCTACATGCACTTAAGCCACTTTCGCCAGATTATGGCAGTGTGCTGGAGGAATGAGGCCCTGATGTGTATCCTGTTCCCATCCAGCCTTGGTGACCTAGGTCTAACCTGGTTCGAAAGGCTACCAGAAGGTAGCATCGTCTCCCAGGCACAATTGGTAGAGACGTTCGTGACTAGGTTCAGAACGAACACCAAGACACCAGTGGAGATCAATCAACTACTCTCCATTGATATGGGCGACAAGGAGACGTTGACATCCTACAACGGTCGGTATTGGGAGACTTTCAACCAGATAGGAGATTGCCCCACAAATCTCGCCATCGCGCAATACAAAAGGGGTCTACCAGTCGGAAACAAGTTGAGGGACTCAATTACTATGACACCACCCCTCACAATGGAGGCCCTAATGGAGAGGGTGCACCAACATATCCGCGTGGAGGAAGATAGCACCCGGGCTAAAGCAAAATCTGGCTCAACAGTAATGCCAGACAAAAAGACTGCAGCAAAAGTCAACACGGTAGAACAACCAAACAGGAATAGGCGAGGCAGGCGAGCCAACAGGGAGGACCTAGAAAAAAGGAGGTTAAGAGTTTGCATTGCCATCACCACCATGTTCAATAAACCCATCTATCGAATTCTTAGCGAGATAAAGAATGAACCCTTCGTTCGGCGGCCAACCAAGTTGGGAATAGCACAAAGGGGCTACGACAAGAGGTCCCGCTGCACCTTCTATGATGAGAAGGGGCACTTAACTGAAAATTGCATACCCCTAAGGCAACATCTGGAAGAATTAGTAGCTGCTGGTCCCCTAGACCAGTATATTGAAGGGGGAACACAACCAGCCCCTCAGGACCTCAGCGGGCCAAACATGATGCCGGTGAACGGACCACCCCAAGGCGTAATCAATGTTATTCATGGGATCATTGAACCTGAGTGGGTATGTGAACTCAGGGGGATGATAAAGAATGCAGAGCACTTGAAGGAGGTACTAAGTGCATAACCCGCCATCAAAAAGGGCAAAACAGAGGTTACGAACGTCATATCCTTCTCAGACAAGGACCTAGCAAGGCTACATTGCCCTCACAATGACGCACTGGTGGTAACTTTGCACATCAAGAACTTTGACATCAAGTGAATCTTGATTGACCAAGGAAATTCGTACGAGATAATGTATTATGAAACCTTCAAACAACTGAAACTGGAGGACAAAGATTTGGCCCCTGCAACATCCCCCCTAGTTGGCTTTAACTCAATGCTAGAATGGCCAGTAGGCAAGATAATCCTTCCAGTCAAAGCTGGGACCATGACTAAACAAGTGGAATTCTGGGTATTGAAGGTCCCTTCCACTTACAACATAATCTTGGGAAGAATATGGCTGCATGCCATGCGATCGGTAGCGTCAACCTACCATCAAGCATTGCGGTTTCCCGACGAAGCCGGAGTAATTGAAGAGGTCTTGGGAGACCAAATCATGTCAAAACAATGATTCGTCACAGTAAATGGCAACCGGGCTGCAAAAGGATATGTACAGATGGTAGAAGAGCCAGAGAGCAATGAACTATTTGCGGATGTTGGCAAGGCAACAGAATAGAAGGCAGTGGAAGACTTGGTAGAGGTAAGGATAGATGAAAAGAACCCAGAAAAATTCTTTTTGTTCGGCTCGTCTTTGTCCAGCACTGAGAGAATAGAGATCATAGAATTCTTAAGCTCTAACATCGAAGTGTTTGCATGGACACCATATGACATGCCTGGCATTGACCTAAACTTCATCTGTCACCAACTAAATGTCCACCTGACTGCTAGACCAATTGTACAGCATACTCGCAGATCAATACTTTACCACGCGGAGATAGTGGCGGAGGAAGTGGGAAACTTGCTGGAGGCAGGAGCCATCAGAGAAGTACACTATCCCAGGTGGATATCCAATACTGTAGTAGTGCCAAAGAAGAATGAAAAATGTCGTGTTTGCATAGACTACAAAACAGTCAGCAAGGCATGTCTAAAGGATAGCTTTTCCTTACTCAAGATAGACCAACTGGTAGACTTGAGGGTAGGGCACAATCGACTTAGCTTCCTTGATGCGTATAGAGGTTACCATCAGATTGCTATGTATGAGCCAGACCAGGAGGTCACATCTTTTACAACGTCCAGAGGATTGTATTGTTACAAGGTCATGCCCTTTGGCCTAAAAAATGCAAGGGCCACATTCCAACAGATGGTCACCAAAATGTTTGAACCATTGTTAGGCAAAACAATGGAGGCTTACATAGATGACATGGTGGTCAAAAGCAAGGATGAGAAAGACCATCTCAGGGACCTAGACGAAATGTTCCAAATCCTAAAAAAAAACAAGTTGCGTCTAAATGCATCTAAGTGTGCGTTCGACGTAGGATCAGGAAAATTCCTAGGCTTTCTGGTGACCAACCGCGGTATAGAAGTAGACCCCTCTCAGATCAAAGCAATCCAGGATCTAGAGAGGCCCAACACAGTAAAAGAGGTGTAGCATCTCACTGGCCTAGCTGCCGCACTCAACCGATTCATAAGTCGGTCATTAGACAGATGCCGACCATTCTTCCAAGTGTTAAAGGCCAAATTTGAGTGGGATGAAGAATGCGATCGCGCCCTAGAGAGCCTGAAAGACTACATGACTTCTCCTCCATTGCTAGTAACCCCAGTACCTGGAGAAGAACTCTTTTTGTACTTAGCAGTTTCACAGCATGCAGTCAACGCAGTGTTGGTCAGAGCGGAAGGAATCCAACACCTGCCTATCTTTTATGTTAGCAAGACCTTGCTGGGGGCAAAAACCAGGTACCTACCATTGGAAAAGCTGGCCTTAGCTTTGATGATGGCCTCAAGGAAGTTATCACATTACTTCCACGCCCATACCATAATCGTTCTGACAGCTTTTCCCTTAAAAACTTTGTTTGAGAGGGTGGACTTTTTTGGACGAATCTTAAAATGGACGGTGGAATTGGGACAGTTCGACATCAAGTTTCAACCCAGAACCGTAATAAAAGTCCAAGCTCTGGCAGACTTTGTGGCTGAGTTCACACCAGGAAGCCATCATATCTGCCCAGTTGACTTAACTGATACAACCGAAAAGGGGATGGAAAGTGCCATAGGAATTGCGCAACCCCCAAAACAAGATGCCTAGCCACATCCCAAGGCATACTGGATTAAAGAAAGAGAGGAAGAGGCAAACTGTGCTATACCCAGCAAAGACTCATCAACAAGTAAAAACTTGGTACAGTTAGATAGTGAAGAGCAAACTCCAATAATAGGCATAGACTTGGAAGAAAACATCAGCAACACTCATGACCCAAGACATCATCCGACCCCTCCACTTGCTGGAAGCTATTCGTTGGAGAGATGTGGAAGCTTTTCGTGGATGGAGCATCTAATAGGCACGGTGCAGGACTTGGCATGGTCCTCATCTCACCAAATGGCCTAATAGTGGAACAAGTAGTCAACCTTGGCTTCCCAGCATCAAACAATGAGGCAAAGTACGAAGCACTTCTAGCAGGCCTAAAATCAGCACTCTTCATGAAGGCCACCGAGCTAATGGTTTACAGTGACTCCTAGCTGGTAGTAAACCTGTCACGCCCCGAACCCGCCCCTAGAAGTTCGGTGACGAGACCGGCCAGTAATCCTAGATTACCAAAGGCCTTCCAATACAAAACATACATAACAGGGGCTCGCGGAAGCATAAACCAAATATAAATAGTCCAAAGAGCTGAGCATAAATATGAACATATATTTACATGCCAAAAATGAGTTATTTACCCACCAATGTACAAACATGTAACCAAAATTCAAGTACAAAACAGATAGGCACAAGCCACATACACAACTGATACAAAACCAAACTATATACGGCCTTCCAGGCCTAGCCCAGCACAGGGCACCAACTCAGGTAGGCTTTCAAAAACGGCGGCTGAACACGGACTCCGCCTAGGCTTGGCTCCCCGACTGCTCACCTATAAAATACATATATACGGGGGGGGGGGGGGGGGGAGCTAAAGCCCAGCAAGTAACATAACAGTAAAGGGTTAGTGAACGAATTCCACATATCATATATCCGTAACAAATCATCATAACATAATCAATTGTATCAGAACATAATAATGGCATACTCCATAGAACATAACAGAACAGAACGTCTTCCGACTAGAGTAATCAGTTCCGGATACTGATTAAACACGTATCGTCACAATGAAGTGACTAACGAGATCTCGTAAACTGGTCATGGACCCGCATTTTCATGCCGTCCCCCATGACTTAGGACTATCTATGGATGCCATGCTACATTTGCAAATAGGACATTCGTTCACACAGAAAAACATATCATTTTGAAACATAAGTCATAACAACGTATCTTTACGGAAACGTTACTTACAAAGAGTTTCCCGTTACCGATTATACGGTCTTCAAGATGGACCTGTAAACATAAACAGTATAACATGATTCTTTAACATATCAAAACAAGTCCACATACTCTCATAACTTCATTACCAAGTCTTAATTATAACTTAAGAATGCTCAAAATGAAATGAGAATGCCAAAATCATGCTATAAAACACCGTTTGGATTTTCGGGAAAACAGGTCTCCGCTCGAGCGTAAGAACCTCCGCTCGAGCGGACTGAAAACTGCGACAAAATACTGGGAGTGCGAAATCTCCGCTCGAGCGGCCAAACCTACGCTCGAGCGGACTGTGAAAATCTGGGTAGAAAACTCAGCTTCCAATTTTATGAAAACAAGGCCAAAACCATTAGGAAAACACTTGATTTAAACCTTAAAACCAAACCCATATGAATTTCCAAAAGATTAAACCATAAATTTCATAAACCATGCACTCACAAGCTTCATGTTTTCAAAACCATGGAGGTTCTCCTTCAAAATGAAAATCATGTAAGAAAACCATGAGTTCTACATCAAATATGGAAATCATGCAAGAACAATATAATTTAAAGTATAAATTCATGATACGATGCTCTAAATGCTCATAGATGTTTCATAGGTGAAAATCACCACATAATACTTCTCATTATTCATGATTTCTTCCATTTACTTGCCATGAATCATGTAGAAATCAACCTTACTCAAGAAATTAGGGAAGTTCCTTACCTTAAATGCTTAATTTGGAGGCTTAACTTGAGTTCCCCCCCTTTCTTCTATCTTCTTCCCCTTGGTCTCCTTCTCACCCACGAATTCTCTCTCTCCCTCTTCCTAGATATTTTCTTTTCTTTGTGTTTGAGTCAAACAAGAGTCAATAAGCTTTATCCATAAGTCATATATAGCAAATAAATTAATTTGTGCCAAATACTTGAGCCAAACGGGACTTAGCGAATCAGACGAATTTCAGTCATCAATTTATCGTTTCGAATGGTTCCCAAAATTCCCAGTATCACGTAGGCGTGCTCAATTTCATTTTCTGAACCCGTTACGGTCGTCAATTTCAGTCCCGAAGTTGCAGTTCCAACACATATTTTTTTCTAATTCAACAGAAAATTCCCAATTAATTCATACTAAAGCGTCATTAATTACCAATAATTACAGCGTATATTTCGGGGTCATTACACTCTCCCCACCTTAAGAAGTTTGGTCCTCCAAACTTTCCTTACCTTAGCAGAAGTTCAATCAGAAGTACTAGTCACATATCATTAATCATGCCGTAGTCATGTAGTAGTTCTCAGAAGTGTCATCATGTAAAGAGAATAATTCAACGGTTCTATTCAGTCACTCAAATAGTTCATGTATTAATTTACACGTGCTGAAGTTAACTAACAAGTTCTATAATGTTCAATCCGACGGAATTATAACAGCCCATAGCAAAGGAAATTTGTTCTATGTTCAATATTCTCCATCGCATAGGTAATAAAGCTAACATCATAATAAGTAACGGAAATCATACCTGCATTTGCTTTTCCGGCATTCTGTGTCTTTTCAGAAACTAGGGTAAAAACCCTTCCTTGTCGCAGAGTAGTCCCCTCAGGAGTGCTTGTCGTAGTTACCTTCGGTGTCACTGCTGATGTAGTTCCGCTAGCAACAGGTTTTTCAATTCTTAAGTAACCTTGTGGACAAGCTTTGGCCAAATGTCCCTTCTGTCCACATTTAAAACACACTCCAGTTATGCGGCGGCAAATGCCCCAGTGTTGTCTTCCACACTCTGTACACGTAGGCACACTTCCCTTTGTATTATCAGTAGTGGTCAAGTTCGATTTGTTATTCACGGAGTCCACGGATTCACTAATCATTTCTACTTTCTGTTTCTTGAATCTCTTATTTTCTGCTTCACTCATGGTAGTTGATTTGGACGTTTTCAATGCTGCAATATTCGTTTCAGCCATCAAGGCTCTATCAAGTACATCCACATATTTTTCCAGTTTCAATACATTTACCCTGTCAAGTACCTCGACATGTAAACCACCCTCAAATTTTCTTGCTTTCTTGTACTCGGTATCCACCATATGGGGAGCATAGCGGGCTAAGTCAGTAAATTTCGCTTCGTACTCTGCCACCGACATAGTGCTTTGCTTTAACTGTTCAAATTCAGATATTTTTCTGTCCCGCATACACTGTGGAAAGTATTTTTCATAAAATTTTTCTTTAAATTGGGTCCAAGTCAAATCCCTATCTACCTCTCGTACTAGCATCCACCATCTCCGGGCTTCTTCTGTCAAAGTGAATGTTGCTAACAACACCTTATATGCCTCAGTGCACGGAAACACTTCAAAGATCTTTTCTGTTTCTAATACCCAGGCCTCTGCCTTTAAGGGTTCAATGCCCCCTGCAAACTCAGGTGGTTTCAACTTCTTATATTTCTGTGTCAAACTAATAATCACATCATCATTCATTGGTTCCACATGAACAGGGGGTGGTGGAGGTGGCGGAAATGGTTGTCTCTGTTGTTGTTGGTTTTGCTCTAGTTGTTGTCTTACCATCCCAGTTAAAGCCTCTACCATTCTTTCCAACCGATCTAATCTAGCATCAGATGCTTCTGTCTCATTTACATTCCTTGCACTAGTCTCCTCCATTCGTCTATAGAACCCATAGCAGATAAAACATTTCATTCTCAACATAGGAATTCCTTTGTTGTCTTATCATCATTCAATTCTTATCTCTCATAGTCAGAAACACACACACACACACATGCACACATGTTATGCCATGCTCTATATCTTTTCTAATGCACCTAACAGCTCTTATGGACACGTGTGTGAGTAATAACTCGTGCGCTCTGATACCACTCTGTCACGCCCCGAACCCGCCCCTAGAAGTTCGGTGACGAGACCGGCCAGTAATCCTAGATTACCAAAGGCCTTCCAATACAAAACATACATAACAGGGGCTCGCGGAAGCATAAACCAAATATAAATAGTCCAAAGAGCTGAGCATAAATATGAACATATATTTACATGCCAAAAATGAGTTATTTACCCACCAATGTACAAACATGTAACCAAAATTCAAGTACAAAACAGATAGGCACAAGCCACATACACAACTGATACAAAACCAAACTATATACGGCCTTCCAGGCCTAGCCCAGCACAGGGCACCAACTCAGGTAGGCTTTCAAAAACGGCGGCTGAACACGGACTCCGCCTAGGCTTGGCTCCCCGACTGCTCACCTATAAAATACATATATACGGGGGGGGGGGGGTGAGCTAAAGCCCAGCAAGTAACATAACAGTAAAGGGTTAGTGAACGAATTCCACATATCATATATCCGTAACAAATCATCATAACATAATCAATTGTATCAGAACATAATAATGGCATACTCCATAGAACATAACAGAACAGAACGTCTTCCGACTAGAGTAATCAGTTCCGGATACTGATTAAACACGTATCGTCACAATGAAGTGACTAACGAGATCTCGTAAACTGGTCATGGACCCGCATTTTCATGCCGTCCCCCATGACTTAGGACTATCTATGGATGCCATGCTACATTTGCAAATAGGACATTCGTTCACACAGAAAAACATATCATTTTGAAACATAAGTCATAACAACGTATCTTTACGGAAACGTTACTTACAAAGAGTTTCCCGTTACCGATTATACGGTCTTCAAGATGGACCTGTAAACATAAACAGTATAACATGATTCTTTAACATATCAAAACAAGTCCACATACTCTCATAACTTCATTACCAAGTCTTAATTATAACTTAAGAATGCTCAAAATGAAATGAGAATGCCAAAATCATGCTATAAAACACCGTTTGGATTTTCGGGAAAACAGGTCTCCGCTCGAGCGTAAGAACCTCCGCTCGAGCGGACTGAAAACTGCGACAAAATACTGGGAGTGCGAAATCTCCGCTCGAGCGGCCAAACCTACGCTCGAGCGGACTGTGAAAATCTGGGTAGAAAACTCAGCTTCCAATTTTATGAAAACAAGGCCAAAACCATTAGGAAAACACTTGATTTAAACCTTAAAACCAAACCCATATGAATTTCCAAAAGATTAAACCATAAATTTCATAAACCATGCACTCACAAGCTTCATGTTTTCAAAACCATGGAGGTTCTCCTTCAAAATGAAAATCATGTAAGAAAACCATGAGTTCTACATCAAATATGGAAATCATGCAAGAACAATATAATTTAAAGTATAAATTCATGATACGATGCTCTAAATGCTCATAGATGTTTCATAGGTGAAAATCACCACATAATACTTCTCATTATTCATGATTTCTTCCATTTACTTGCCATGAATCATGTAGAAATCAACCTTACTCAAGAAATTAGGGAAGTTCCTTACCTTAAATGCTTAATTTGGAGGCTTAACTTGAGTTCCCCCCCTTTCTTCTATCTTCTTCCCCTTGGTCTCCTTCTCACCCACGAATTCTCTCTCTCCCTCTTCCTAGATATTTTCTTTTCTTTGTGTTTGAGTCAAACAAGAGTCAATAAGCTTTATCCATAAGTCATATATAGCAAATAAATTAATTTGTGCCAAATACTTGAGCCAAACGGGACTTAGCGAATCAGACGAATTTCAGTCATCAATTTATCGTTTCGAATGGTTCCCAAAATTCCCAGTATCACGTAGGCGTGCTCAATTTCATTTTCTGAACCCGTTACGGTCGTCAATTTCAGTCCCGAAGTTGCAGTTCCAACACATATTTTTTTCTAATTCAACAGAAAATTCCCAATTAATTCATACTAAAGCGTCATTAATTACCAATAATTACAGCGTATATTTCGGGGTCATTACACTCTCCCCACCTTAAGAAGTTTGGTCCTCCAAACTTTCCTTACCTTAGCAGAAGTTCAATTAGAAGTACTAGTCACATATCATTAATCATGCCGTAGTCATGTAGTAGTTCTCAGAAGTGTCATCATGTAAAGAGAATAATTCAACGGTTCTATTCAGTCACTCAAATAGTTCATGTATTAATTTACACGTGCTGAAGTTAACTAACAAGTTCTATAATGTTCAATCCGACGGAATTATAACAGCCCATAGCAAAGGAAATTTGTTCTATGTTCAATATTCTCCATCGCATAGGTAATAAAGCTAACATCATAATAAGTAACGGAAATCATACCTGCATTTGCTTTTCCGGCATTCTGTGTCTTTTCAGAAACTAGGGTAAAAACCCTTCCTTGTCGCAGAGTAGTCCCCTCAGGAGTGCTTGTCGTAGTTACCTTCGGTGTCACTGCTGATGTAGTTCCGCTAGCAACAGGTTTTTCAATTCTTAAGTAACCTTGTGGACAAGCTTTGGCCAAATGTCCCTTCTGTCCACATTTAAAACACGCTCCAGTTATGCGGCGGCAAATGCCCCAGTGTTGTCTTCCACACTCTGTACACGTAGGCACACTTCCCTTTGTATTATCAGTAGTGGTCAAGTTCGATTTGTTATTCACGGAGTCCACGGATTCACTAATCATTTCTACTTTCTGTTTCTTGAATCTCTTATTTTCTGCTTCACTCATGGTAGTTGATTTGGACGTTTTCAATGCTGCAATATTCGTTTCAGCCATCAAGGCTCTATCAAGTACATCCACATATTTTTCCAGTTTCAATACATTTACCCTGTCAAGTACCTCGACATGTAAACCACCCTCAAATTTTCTTGCTTTCTTGTACTCGGTATCCACCATATGGGGAGCATAGCGGGCTAAGTCAGTAAATTTCGCTTCGTACTCTGCCACCGACATAGTGCTTTGCTTTAACTGTTCAAATTCAGATATTTTTCTGTCCCGCATACACTGTGGAAAGTATTTTTCATAAAATTTTTCTTTAAATTGGGTCCAAGTCAAATCCCTATCTACCTCTCGTACTAGCATCCACCATCTCCGGGCTTCTTCTGTCAAAGTGAATGTTGCTAACAACACCTTATATGCCTCAGTGCACGGAAACACTTCAAAGATCTTTTCTGTTTCTAATACCCAGGCCTCTGCCTTTAAGGGTTCAATGCCCCCTGCAAACTCAGGTGGTTTCAACTTCTTATATTTCTGTGTCAAACTAATAATCACATCATCATTCATTGGTTCCACATGAACAGGGGGTGGTGGAGGTGGCGGAAATGGTTGTCTCTGTTGTTGTTGGTTTTGCTCTAGTTGTTGTCTTACCATCCCAGTTAAAGCCTCTACCATTCTTTCCAACCGATCTAATCTAGCATCAGATGCTTCTGTCTCATTTACATTCCTTGCACTAGTCTCCTCCATTCGTCTATAGAACCCATAGCAGATAAAACATTTCATTCTCAACATAGGAATTCCTTTGTTGTCTTATCATCATTCAATTCTTATCTCTCATAGTCAGAAACACACACACACACACATGCACACATGTTATGCCATGCTCTATATCTTTTCTAATGCACCTAACAGCTCTTATGGACACGTGTGTGAGTAATAACTCGTGCGCTCTGATACCACTCTGTCACGCCCCGAACCCGCCCCTAGAAGTTCGGTGACGAGACCGGCCAGTAATCCTAGATTACCAAAGGCCTTCCAATACAAAACATACATAACAGGGGCTCGCGGAAGCATAAACCAAATATAAATAGTCCAAAGAGCTGAGCATAAATATGAACATATATTTACATGCCAAAAATGAGTTATTTACCCACCAATGTACAAACATGTAACCAAAATTCAAGTACAAAACAGATAGGCACAAGCCACATACACAACTGATACAAAACCAAACTATATACGGCCTTCCAGGCCTAGCCCAGCACAGGGCACCAACTCAGGTAGGCTTTCAAAAACGGCGGCTGAACACGGACTCCGCCTAGGCTTGGCTCCCCGACTGCTCACCTATAAAATACATATATACGGGGGGGTGAGCTAAAGCCCAGCAAGTAACATAACAGTAAAGGGTTAGTGAACGAATTCCACATATCATATATCCGTAACAAATCATCATAACATAATCAATTGTATCAGAACATAATAATGGCATACTCCATAGAACATAACAGAACAGAACGTCTTCCGACTAGAGTAATCAGTTCCGGATACTGATTAAACACGTATCGTCACAATGAAGTGACTAACGAGATCTCGTAAACTGGTCATGGACCCGCATTTTCATGCCGTCCCCCATGACTTAGGACTATCTATGGATGCCATGCTACATTTGCAAATAGGACATTCGTTCACACAGAAAAACATATCATTTTGAAACATAAGTCATAACAACGTATCTTTACGGAAACGTTACTTACAAAGAGTTTCCCGTTACCGATTATACGGTCTTCAAGATGGACCTGTAAACATAAACAGTATAACATGATTCTTTAACATATCAAAACAAGTCCACATACTCTCATAACTTCATTACCAAGTCTTAATTATAACTTAAGAATGCTCAAAATGAAATGAGAATGCCAAAATCATGCTATAAAACACCGTTTGGATTTTCGGGAAAACAGGTCTCCGCTCGAGCGTAAGAACCTCCGCTCGAGCGGACTGAAAACTGCGACAAAATACTGGGAGTGCGAAATCTCCGCTCGAGCGGCCAAACCTACGCTCGAGCGGACTGTGAAAATCTGGGTAGAAAACTCAGCTTCCAATTTTATGAAAACAAGGCCAAAACCATTAGGAAAACACTTGATTTAAACCTTAAAACCAAACCCATATGAATTTCCAAAAGATTAAACCATAAATTTCATAAACCATGCACTCACAAGCTTCATGTTTTCAAAACCATGGAGGTTCTCCTTCAAAATGAAAATCATGTAAGAAAACCATGAGTTCTACATCAAATATGGAAATCATGCAAGAACAATATAATTTAAAGTATAAATTCATGATACGATGCTCTAAATGCTCATAGATGTTTCATAGGTGAAAATCACCACATAATACTTCTCATTATTCATGATTTCTTCCATTTACTTGCCATGAATCATGTAGAAATCAACCTTACTCAAGAAATTAGGGAAGTTCCTTACCTTAAATGCTTAATTTGGAGGCTTAACTTGAGTTCCCCCCCTTTCTTCTATCTTCTTCCCCTTGGTCTCCTTCTCACCCACGAATTCTCTCTCTCCCTCTTCCTAGATATTTTCTTTTCTTTGTGTTTGAGTCAAACAAGAGTCAATAAGCTTTATCCATAAGTCATATATAGCAAATAAATTAATTTGTGCCAAATACTTGAGCCAAACGGGACTTAGCGAATCAGACGAATTTCAGTCATCAATTTATCGTTTCGAATGGTTCCCAAAATTCCCAGTATCATGTAGGCGTGCTCAATTTCATTTTCTGAACCCGTTACGGTCGTCAATTTCAGTCCCGAAGTTGCAGTTCCAACACATATTTTTTTCTAATTCAACAGAAAATTCCCAATTAATTCATACTAAAGCGTCATTAATTACCAATAATTACAGCGTATATTTCGGGGTCATTACAAAACCAGATTTCAGGCGACTACGAGGCAAAAGATGAGAGGATGGCTAAGTACCAAGAGTTAGTCAAAAAAGAGATCATGAAGTTCGAAGTAGTACGAATAGAGAAGATCGGCCGAGACGAAAACAACAAAGCAGATAAACTGGCAGGTTTTGCCTCCATGGCAGACACATCTATCCCACATCTATTACTGATCGACTTCTTACCCAGACCACGTATTGAAGAACCCGAAGTAACAGAGGTATGTTATGCCGAACTAGGCCCTTCATGGATGGATCCCATTATTGTATTCTTAAAAGACGACATCTTACCTAAAGGGAAGAAAGAGGCCAACAAGATCAGAGCAAAGTCACAGCGATTTTGGCTCTCTCCGTCATTGGCGTTATACAAAAAATTCTTCACAGGACCTTACTTGAAATGTGTCCATCCTAGTAAGGTCGAGGCATTCTTGTTCGAGATACACGAAGGTGTATGCGGAAGCCACCAAGGGGGAAGATCATTGGCCTACAGAGCAATTTCACAAGGATATTGGTGGCCTTACATGCAAGCAGATTTAGATAAATATGTCAAGAAGTGCGAGAAGTGTCAGAAGTTTGCACACCAAATACATTAACCAGCTAGAGAGCTTCTACCATTAACTAGCCCATGGCCCTTTGTGATGTGGGGCTTGGATGTAGTAGGGCTACTTCCAACAACACCCGGCAACAGAAAGTTCTTTCTCGCAGCAACGAATTACTTCACAAAGTGGGTAGAGGTTGAAGCACTCGCATCAATAAAGGAGAAAGATGTCAAGAAGTTCGTCTGGTAGAATATCATAACCCGATTCGGCATACCAAAGGCTCTGATATCCTACAATGGCACTCAGTTCGACTGCATGATCTTCAGAGGCTTCTGCGAGGAATACAAGATAGAATTCTACAACTCTACACCGGCATACTCTCAAGCAAATGGCTAGGCAGAAGCATCAAACAAAGTTGTCTTGGATGGTTTGAAGAAAATGTTGGAAAGAGCAAAAGGCAAGTGGGCTGAGGAGCTTCCTCATGTTCTATGGGCTTACTGCACCACACCTCAGCGGTCAACTGGTGAAATGCCTTTTTCTATGGCCTATGGCATAATGGCGGTAATCCCACTAGAAGTAGGCCTCCCCACCATTAGAAGTGAAAATTTTGACCCAGACTTAAATGGAGAAGCCATAACCTTGGAACTTGACCTAGCAGAAGAGAGAAGAGAAAAGGGCACTGATTCACATCGCCTCATACTAGCAAGAGTTATCCAGAAAATATAACAAGACGGTACATCCGAGGCAATTCAAGATTGGAGGTTGGGTGCTGCGCAAAGTAATGGGAAACACTCTGGTACCCGGAGATAGCAAGTTAGGGTCTAATTGGGAAGGACCATACAAAGTGGTAGGCTTAGTAGGAAAAGGGGCATATCACTTGGAAGATGGAGACAGCAAGGCTGTTCCATGGCCATGGAATACTGCTAATCTCAAGTTATTTTATTTTTAGCTTTTTCCTTAGAATAAGTGTAGTTTTTCCTTTTTTCAAATAAATAGTTTACTTTTTCAGCATAAAGTCTTCTTATTGTAAAAGTTATTCTCAGTCATTGTCAGCTAGGGGCAACAGAAGAGAGGTTGGCAGGAATAACCAACTTTGAGTACTCTTCAGCCGAGATAAGGATCTAGGCTGAAGAGAGGTTGGCAGGAATAACCAACTTTGAGTTCTCTTCAGATGAGATAAGGATCTAGGCTAAAGAGAGGTTGGTAGGAATAACCAACTTTGAATACTCTTCAACCGAGATAAGGATCTAGGCTGAAGAGAGGTTGGTAGGAATAACCAACTTTGAGTACTCTTCAGCCGAGATAAGGATCTAGGCTGAAGAGAGATTGGCAAGAATAACCAACTTTGAGTTCTCTTCAGCCGAGATAAGGATCTAGGCTGATGAGAGGTTGGCAGGAATAACCAACTTTGAGTTCTCTTCAGCCGAGATAAGGATCTAGGCTGAAAAGAGTTGGCAGGTATGACCAAATAGATTACAAGGTTCCAAGATTGAGATACGTATCTTGGCCAGAAAATGCTAAACTTCATGCAAATCATAGTTGAAAAATAAATGCAGGTATGAAATAAACCGAGCAAAAAGAAGTAGATTTCATTCAAGATTCAAAATAAAGTTACAAGAAGTAGGGCTTCAGCCCGGTTACAAATGCTTTCAAAAGTTAGCGTCAAAAGAAGAAAAATACAAAATCAAGCAAATAGGCCATCCAGATCTGCATCTAGGTCAACTCGAGCTGCATCACTCGGTAGCCCGGTTTCAGCGGGTAGCTCGGTCACATTTTCAACCGTATTGGGCACCGGTGGCTCCACTTGAGCTGATTGAGCAGTTTGGAGACCGTGATCATTGTTGGCAGCCGGACGTTGTTTGGTTCTGGAGATGCCTCCTTTTCTTCTCCCACTTGGAGCAATTTCTGTTGAATGGCATTGGCGTAGTCTGCTATATAGCTCGGAATGAAGTGGGGAGGAGGGTTCTGGAAGACCTCAGTTTCGTGGCCATAACCGAGCTGTGACAAAGTCGCTTTCCATCCGCATTTGAAGAATATGTCCTTTGCAGCCTCACATTGCAGGATGTAGGTGGCCTCCCATTCCTTGTAGCCACGGTATTCAGCATTGTCCGCGCTTTTCTTCAACTTAGCGATCTCTGCATCCTTCTTTTTCTCGAGCTTGGCCAACTCGCGCAGATATTTATCTTTCCACCTAGCCAAAGCCTTCTACTTATCTGCTTCAGCTGAGTTGACTAGTCCGGTGAGTCGGGTTATTTCGGTCTGTAGCTCGGTCGTTCTTTATTTAGATTCTTCTAGCTCAGTCGTCTTAGCGTTGGCCTCTGCCACGGCCAGCCGTGTGGTCTTACGCAGCTCTAACACGCGCTTGTGAGCGACATGATTCTTCTGCATGGCCTGCAAAAGGAGAGATAACAATTATGGTTAAAACCACGCGAATAGATGTACAAATTAGAAAGACAAGAAGAGAAACTTACCAGCACCATCGACTTTGTTGCCGAGTGGATGGCCTTCAGCTTGGTCAGATGATCATGATGCTCCATGCCGGCTGGCAAGCATACGCTCTTAGCGAGGTTGAAGGCGATCGAGTGGTCTTTTTCAGCGACCACTAAATCTGTGTTTGTCATGGCCTGGTTCTTATAGGTCACTCTTGGTGCCCACTCTGAAGGGCTAGCCCAGTCAAAACGCACTGGTTCTGGGCTCAGTCGTATGGTCTCTGGAAGCATGGTGTCGTCTTCATCAACAAGACATGGCTCGGTCGAGGAGATACGAGTACGCTTGTTTGGCCAAGATGACGAGGCCCAAGCTATTGGCAGGGCTACCACGGCCCCATGTGTTTGGCCAGCCTATGGTACCTCGGTTTGATCCCCCACAGCTGGGGCCGTTGTTTCGGTGATGAATGCTCTGATTGCTCTCTTCTTCGCCATTTCTTGTTCCTCTGTTAGTGGGATAAGATTGATTTGTGGAAGAGTTGGATCTAGTTCTGGTGAATGTTCTAGAAGGAAATCTGTCACCCTGGTCTTCCTCCTATTGCTGTATCTGTATGTCAGTTCAAAATTGAGTAGCTCGGCCCAACCTCGATCGCGGTACTGAAACGTGGCACGGAGTGCATCTAGATTGGGGTATTGGTACTGCGACTTTAGTTGGTTCAAGTCTGCATAAAGAAAAAGGCAACGGTTAGCACGGTGCAAAACTTATAAACAGTAAGAATAAAGAACGCACAAGCTAAGCCGAGGTATTCATACCGGCTACTCCTTTATTCCAGTTAATTCCGTATCTCGGTATTAAGGCTTCCTGGTCTTCAAAATTACCAGAAATGCAGAAAAAGTCGTCGTCATTTACGTCTTTGTCTGGTGTGTTTTTAATTATTTTCTCTCGGCGTCTTCTTATTCTTAAATAATATACCCAGCCGTCTTCATTTTGGCCTAGCGAGTATTGATGAAATAGCTCGGCTAAACCGAGGTTGAGGCCAAGCCGGCAGTTTAGCTCGGCGATGCCATTTATTATTCTATATGAGTTTGTAGAGAGCTAAGTGGGGCAGAGCCTTGTTTGCCTAAGGAATTCGCAAAGGAGTGGCTGAACTGGGAATCGGAGGCCGGCTTCAACAATGGATAGCACGGTGAATGGAACGAAACCTTGTTTTCCCCAGGGTGTGGTATCTAGTTCGGCTAAAGAGAGATGAACATCATCAGGGATGTTGTAGTCCTTACGAAATTCGGCAATAGCCCCTGGTGAGTTTACTAGGAATCCATGTTTACCCATTTATGACTTAAAATTATGAATCCTAGCTCGGTGTTGAGATGGCGTAGAGTATCTCGATTAAGAGTGCAAAGGTGTGCCTGGCCAACCTAGTCAAAGTCTGCAAAGTGAAGATGAAAAGTGTTATGCCCAGATAACTAAACCGGGCTTAAAAAGAAGGAAAAATAAAAAAACTCTAGATCGGCTAATTGGTTTGTAACGCCTAGCTTGGTCATTACGTGAGTTTTTAGCCCGGTTATTAAGCATTTGGGGTCTTAGCTCGGTCGTTAGGTAAGGTGTGCTAGTTCGGTCGAGTGTGCGCCTATCACAAACTGGCTCCTAGTTCGGTCATGGTGCTATTCTTGATCGGAAGGATCGCATTCCAAATTCATTGAAGATTCAACCAAGGTGGTTATGGTTTGGGGGTCTGGTTTTTGAGTTTTCGCGGTTCTTACCCATTTGAGCAAAACTACAGAGTGTGTTTTGGAAAATATATGTGTATATACATCTATACTATACATATTCACAAAATAAACAAAAAAAATGAGGGATTGAGTCACTTACAGTCTTAGAAGAAGAAGATGAAGTTCCAAATGGTGAAGGTGCCAGACAGGAGCACAAGTTATTGCAGATGCTGTGATTAAGAAATGGAGGCTCAGAAGGCAAGAGAAAGAAGATGAATCGTGAAATTTTTTGATTTGAAAAAATAAGGTTTTTGTATAAAACGTAGATTTGGGCGGGACTATTCAAAATTCGCGAGGTACGAAGACGGCGTTGATAGCTGTATTCAACTAATAGGGGCCAGCCACGTGTCTATGGGAATAGAAAGCGATTCAGATGTATAGCGTGACTGAAAAGGCATTTTTTGACTGGACAAATCGGTAGCTTAGTAACAATTTAGCTCGGTTGAAGGTCTGAACTTTTAGCTCAGTTGGTAACGAATAATCCCAATCATGCTACGCAGACGAAATTAAGGGGCAATTGAGAGGGTAAAAAGCGTAAGTCTAGGTCGAGCTAGAACTGGGAAGAAGCGTGCCGAGCTATGGGCTGAGTAGAATGGGCTTCGCCACTAGGCTCTGTTAATCCGGTCATGGATGACTGAAGTTAGCTCGGTTCAGAGTATTCTGAACTGGGGTATAAGGAGTTGCGTTATGCAAACAAGTTGATACCGAGCTAGGTAAAGCAAGGTAGAACCAAGCTAAGGAGAGTTCGGTGAAACTTGCCACGTCAGCATATGTTAGCCCGGTTGCTCTGTTATCCAATTGTGGTAAAACCATCTCACTTGGTTTAAGTAGTGAGGAGGGTGTTGAAGGATAATCATTCTCTTTCAGGAGTGTGATTCCTAGGAGGACTCTACATTGAGGAATAAGAGTCCTACTAGGATTGTGCCAGGTAAAACCTACAAAAGCTCATAACAAACCTATGTACAGGTAACACAACTTTCATTCTCGAATACACATAGCTTTTGTCTATTTGTTTATCTTCCTAAAAAAGGTATCCGGCACACACCCGCTAGCAAGCTCACGTTTGTGTTTTCAGGGAGTAAAGCGACGACGTTTGGAGGAAGCGCAAACTTGATCAACAGGATTATACGAGAAGATAATTCTGTGCTCGTACACAAACCATCCAAGGTTTCCTCTTCATGTCAAGGTACCAATGTTTATTAAAAATAGTAAGCCACATTTCTTTGGCCTTGTAGCAATCTCTAAACAAATTATTGATATCCTTGTCCTCACGGCATCTAGTGCAGAGAGTATCATTAGTCAATACTTTCTTCATTCTCATTTGATTGGTAAGTAGTTTGCTATGAAGCACAATCCACAATAAACCCTTAAGTTTTTGTGGTAATTTGAGCTTCCATACCCAATTCCAATCCTCCTTCTTGTCACTATTCCTCAACATGAATTCATACACTAAGGAAACAGTGAAAGTACCATTAGGAGACCCTACCCACAAAGAGTATCCATGTCGAGATTCCCAAGAAGAGTAGCTTTCAAGACCAGATAAGCCAATTGGAAGGGAAAGTTCCTGTGCATAGAACTCTCATCCCAATTGCCATCCTCGCCCAAAAGCAATCTGACATTAGTTATAGTAGGAGCTTCATTGTGATTGGTATGATTGGTGAAGGAAACAGTTTCCTCAAAAGAACTGTCTCCATATCACTAATACTTCCAAACATTCACATACTTACCATCACCTACTTCTCATTCCATAGCTTTCCTTAAAATATTCTTGGTGCTCATGATGCTTCTCTATAAATGGAAAGCATTCCTCCTTCTCTTCCAATAATGGAATGAGGTTTTATTTAAATATTTCTTATGCAGAACTTCGCACCACAAATCATCTTTCTGATTGATAAGATTCCAACCCAATTTAGAGATCAAAGCCAGGTTTTGATCTTTGGCTTTGTTGATCCCAAGTCCACCATTCTTTTTAATTTTACAGCCCACATCTTAATTAACAAGATGAATTTTCTTCCTCTCCATTGTATTACCCCAGAGGGAGTTTCTGTTTAAGCTATCAATCTCATTGCAAACTGTTTTTGGGTAAAAGCATGGTTTGCATGATGTAAGAGTGTCTCCAATGCTCGCTTTTTTTTTTTAATCAAATTTAAATTTGATGAAAAAAGTCCAATTTTTGATGCTCTAATCATAACATAAAACTAATATCAAATTGAAATTGTCTTAAATTTTTCATCAACCTGAGAATGCTTGGAGCGTTTTTATCAAATTTGTAAGCGATTGTTGGGCTAGACGTCCTCCCGGACAACATCTTCCTTGCAAAATTGTCATGCAGGTTATGGTCAATTTACACAAAACCAATTGACTGGCCAGATCCTCCCAGTCAACTAGTGTTTTGATAAAAATTTAAAAATTTATGTTGGACGATGCAATATTAGATGAAGTTTTTAGTCAAATTTGATTAAAAAAATAGTAAACGTCAAAGATGCTCTTAGAGGTCACAAATTTTATGAGAGTAACTCTGCCTACCATGGATAAAGTATTTGCTTTCCAACCTGCTATTCGTTTTTACATTATAATATTTTTCTAAACTCGGCCTCATTTGTAACCTTAATTGTGATGTGTTAACGATAAATACTTTTTTTTACCGTGTGGATTTATAAATCACCAATGGTAGAGAATTTTAATATTTGAGCTCTACACATGTGGCAAAGAGAAAAAAAAACACAGACATACACATCACATCAAAAGTGAGCCCTACCCATTTTAAACTCCTCTAGAGCTCTCTTTCTAGAGCTCTCAATCATTTTTCTTTATAAATACATTTTAAAATTAAAATTATTATTATTAACTTTTTTTTAATTTAATTGGTAAATAAAATTGTGTTTTTTAAAATGTAGTTTGTAATTTGAAATCATGTTTTAAAATTTGATAATACTAATCAAAATGAATAATTAAGATGGGCTAAATATAACTCTACGAATATTTGTTATGAAAAAACACATTTTGAAATTTTATTTTTAATTGTTCAATAACAATAACAAACTTCCTAAGAGTAATTCCAACATTTTTATGCATTTTACATGGTAAAAGTATATTAAAGTTACATTTGTATTTTGCTCCATCACTTTACATAATGTTTGCTGTGACAACAATGTCTACTCTATTAAATTATTCAAATTAACTCAACCAACCTTCAAAAGAATAATGTTATATAGGTATGACAAAAATGTTATAATTTTAATGGCATGCTATATAAACATTCAGTTTTGACATAATTATTGACGTGACATTTGTGCAAGGCTAATTTTATTTTTTATATTATTTTAAATATAATATAAAAACCAATTAGAAATACTAACTTGGTCGAATTGGGGGTAAACTTTGATAAACCATGAATGAGTACGGTTAGGGTTCATATAAAGAAATGCTTTTGTAAAAGCTTTGATGTAATCCCAATCGGTGAATTTTGTAATGTAAAAATTGGGACTTTTCCCAAACTAAGCCCCTATACTAATTTATTTCCTAAACTAAGTCTAGTTTGGTCGAATTTCCCAAACTAAGCTGAAGCGTGTTTACAAAACACGCTTTCAACATGTTTTTGGCCTAGGTAGTGGAATTATGAAAGCGTGGTTAGAAAACACGCCATTACTTAAGAAAGCACTGTTACAATTAGCGCTTTCAGGTAAAGATCGCATGATTTGAAAACACGCTTTTAACAGAAACACGTTATAAAATGGCCCACCCCCTCTCATTTGCAACCATGCTTTCTATTTCCTCTCTTTCTTTTCCTCCCAAAACCTCAACCAGAGGCAACCTTCCTCCTTCTCTCTGTCGCTCTTTGCTCTCTCTCTCTAGGTCGCTCACAGTTACTCTCCCTCTCTCTGTCGCTCTCTGTTGCTCTCTGTTTTCTCTTTCTCTCTCTGGGTCGTTCACAGTGACTCTCCCTCTCTCTGTCGCTCGCTGCACCTTCCTCCCTCTCTCCAAGCTCGTCTCTCTCGTAGGTATAACACTGTCTATATATATCTCTCTCTGAGTTTGAATTTTATTTATGTTGATTTTGTTTGTAAAAATGCGAATGTGGGTAGAATAGTGAAGGAGGAAGTTTGGAAGATACCAATGTGGGTTAAGGCTAGGGTTCTGTGAATTCAAATTGGGGTGTTGAAAGGGCTAGGGCTAAGGTTCTGTGAATTCAATCTAGTGGTACATAGCTTTTGCCAAAGTGATAATAAAAAACGATTAAAGCTGAACTTCATGAAAAAGGGTTATTTTAGAATTTAAAACATTTAAATCGAAAAAAAAACACACATTTTTCTTATTATTTTGAACAAACTACACCTCACAACCAATTTAATAGTGTTTGTTTATAAGATTTAAGTTGTTCAAATTATAAATTTATCCTTTTGCTCAGCAAATTAGTTTCAATGGTTATTGATTTGTAAATTCTCAAAAACTATTTTTAAACAGATTTGTAAAATATTTCAGTTTCGTAATTTCTCATTTGAAGTCATATGAGGTCTTTTTTTAAGTACTTGTATATGACATCTTAAAATTAACAATTAGTTGATAAATTTCATCATTAAAATCCAGATTTCACAACCTTATGTTTTATAGAATTTATTTAGAAGTCAATGATAAACCATACCAAAAGCAGGTGAGGTAGTGTCAAACGAAGGTAAGGTGGCATGTCCAATTAAGAAAGGGACGTGGTACAGCTAAGAGGAGAATATGCAATTGGAGGGTAGGGGGGAGAGAGAGGATCCCAAAGGTCTATCTGTATTAGTTGGGGGAGTCTAACAGCTTTATGGATAGTTTATTAATTGATTAATTAAATCAAGGCCTAGTTAATTATCACTCTCTTAACAATGAAAATTGTGTAGATACATTCTTTTAAGAGGTAGTCTAAAGGGTTGAATTGATATATTTTAAAGTTGAGAAGGTCAAAATACAAGAGCTCATAAATTAAGGGACATAGAGATATTCATTAATAGTTAAGAGAGTTTTGGTGTGATTAACCATTTATTTTAATAAACCCTTGAGTAATGTTAGACACCCTAAAAATTATACCAAAGTTTCTACCAAATGTTTTATATGGGTGTGGAACTCACACAATGTGAGTCCATGTGGGTCATACATCTATATGAGACATTTGGTAGAACTTTTGGTAGAATTTTTGGGATCTCTAGCATTTTTGTAAACCCTTTAATTGGATTCATTAGTTGCTACGGATGGAAGATTGAAAGATATACAAACAAAAATTCATATAAATTTTTATATAAAATAATGTGACTTATTAAGAACTTTTCATTTTAACATAAAAATAGTTATGAAGATGATTTATATATATATAAAAAAAATGACACCATGATATCATTATTGTGATGTTTTTATTTTGGAAGAATTAATATATAGTGAGACAGAGGGAAAAAATATACACAAATATGGATGGGTGCAACTCAAAGTAACATCCTCATAGTGTTTGAGTTGCAACCAACCACAAAACAACTTGCATCCTTCATGTTTGGGCAATGTTTTTCCTTGGCCAATGACAAGTAATTAACCCTTTTATTTTTATATAAATTTTATAACAAAATAAACTCTTCCAAGGAAGAATTAGATGTCAAGAAGAATGTTAACATGCAAAGAAATGACGATAACATTAAAAGTATGGGCCAAGAATTTAGTGAGCAACGTAATGGCTTGAAATCAATAGAATATTAAAACTGAGCTCCTTTGTTTTGCTTGCATACGTTTTTGTGCCAGAGAAAATCACTTGGTTCACATGCTCATTTCTTTGATTACATAATGACTTTGCATGCAGACTTTAACAATTTTCTACTATATCAATATCATGCTTAGAAATTAGTTCATATTTAACAATGTCATTTATTTTTCTAATATTTACATGATCGAAGCGAGCATGCCATAAAGATAAAGAATCAATCAAATAAGCAAAACTGTGAATATTGTTAATATTGAGAGTTAGTGTTAAAGTAGGGTTATTTTTTATCTGTTTTGTTTATATATTTATTTGTTTTACTATTGTTACACAATATTTGAAAACTTAAGTGACAATTACAACGTCTCCAAAAATAAAACTCAACCCGATGTTCCCAATATATTATTTATTAAATTCTTGTCTTTTAAAAATTTTCTCATGTCTTTTTTTTCTACTTTGAAAATAAAAAATTTACTTTATGTAATGGCCATCACATTGAATAATTAAATAAGGGGTAAATTACACTCGTCATCTCTAAGTTTAGAAAACTACAATAAGCCTTACTAATTTGGCATGATTATATTGACATCAATTTTAGTCAAACTAAAGCAATCCAAACTAATGTTGATGGTTTGTAGACATGATGATACATACAACTAATGAATTACATATGAAAAGATGCGAAGTGTTATGAGAATTAACGCATTACGGAAGCTTAATGTAATTCTCAAAATTCTCTTTAAACATTAAGGGAGGTTTATGTAATTTGACAAAATGTTACCCTTAGAAAAGATAGACTGCACTAACCACTCTACAAATTTGACAAAATTATATTGACCACTCTTTTAGTAAAGCTAAAATAATTAAAACTAATGCAGATAATATGGACAAAGTGTCATGACCCGCTCCCCGTACCCAAGGGTTAAGTATCGTGATGGCCAGTAACTGAAGTTACCTACGGCCAATTCTTGAACAAATAAATAAACGCAAGCGGAAAAAAATATTTAAGTGAGGGTACCAAAATAATCATTGGAGCTTTTACTTTCATAACAAAACTCATTGACCAAAAGGCCAATATTTACATATGAAGTGCTATGTGTATCTATTCTGCAATTACATTGTTTCTTGAAAATTGGTAAATAGCTATAAACACATGGCAGAGTAAGAAATATTATACTAAGAGCATAAGAGTATAAAATTCTCCATGGATAATTATTGGCTAAACAAAACTTTAAAATACAGAGTATATAATATAAAGATTATTTGACATATAATACAGAAATCATATAAACAAAATAATGATAATCACGGTACAGAACAGAACATAATAGAAGTATGGACTCAAGAGGTGACTTGTATGAACTCTAGAGGTGGCTCCCACCATAGTGTAGCACTTAGTTTCGTACAGCACTTTGCTCCATACCAGAAATTTAGAGGGTTAGTGGATCCATGACAGACAAAGGGTCACAAAGTAACTAATCAGAGGGCCAATGGTTATTTAAGTCCCCTAATGCATGAGACCTCTTTGGTGGTACTTATAAAATAATTACTCAAAACACATTTTAATAAATAGTTATATCCATGGGTTTTCCTTAGTATATTAAATGAGGTTCATAAATAAATAACATAATTAAAAATGCTAACATAATATATAAAACATAATTTACGTAAAATAAATTATGGTAACTCAAAACATACGTAAAATATATTATGGTGACTCAAGGTATAATATAACTCACCTTAAAATTAATACTTCACTCTTTCTTTCTACCATCAAAACCTTCTTAACTTTCATTACTTTCTTTCCCTTTATTTATTTGTTTTTTTCCTTCCTTTTGTTCCCAACTCTTCCTTGTATACAAGATGCAAGGCTTGCTTAGCAAGGTTTAGGTGACATGTAGCCACCCATGTACCCTCCTTATTTAGCTGCTATCACTAAGCTCTACAATGGATAAGTTTAACTTAGTTATTTATTTATACTTTGATCCCTAAATTCTTAATAATTATATTATTTTACAAAATTACACATAATAATAAAAAGTAAATCGTATATTTTTTCAACTGTGATTAAATAATATTAGTATAAATTTGACAGAATAATTAAAAATTTGGGTCGTTACACAAAGAGATAAATAAAAGAAAAAAAATAAATATTTATTTCAGTATAGAAGAGATGACAGTATCAGGAAAATATATTTATTTCAGTATATTTATATAGGGAAAATCGACTGAAGGTGCCGAAAGCACGTTCAGTTGAGATCCAAAAGGAAGATCCAGATAATGTTAATCGACTATGTAAAAGATTTCGACGTGAGATTTCTCAAATGCACCGTAGGTTAGCCCGCGAAATGAAACTATCTATACTTAAGTTGGATGCCAAGAAGAAAGGAACATCACCAATTGCTGAGGCTATCAAGGCTATCAAAGAGGATCCTGAACTTATCTTTGACCCTGAGCTCTCAGATTGTTCAGACTTTAA
The DNA here is from genome assembly GCA_022316695.1 of Camellia oleifera. Classification (NCBI taxonomy): domain Eukaryota; kingdom Viridiplantae; phylum Streptophyta; class Magnoliopsida; order Ericales; family Theaceae; genus Camellia; species Camellia oleifera. Next base: position 69,248,976 of record CM039317.1, on the reverse strand, counting down.
GATTGCCTATTTGAGCGAAGATTAGGCATCTATCTATCTACTAAATTATGTTAGATTATTCATAATTATGTACTGTGTTTGTTAAAACAACTCTTTCGGCAATGAGTTTGTGAAAGGTTTGTCTAATATTTGTTTATGTAACTGTTAAGTATCGTACTCGTCGCTTTATTTTATGTACTGTGTTATGTTGAATGTTTTCACAAATTATTTTTGTGGGATACTTATGTTTGAACTAGCTACGTCGTTCTGAAGTATTATATGTGTTATAGTCATACCATTATTTTGTTTCCCCGTTCGTAGTAGTAATTAGCAAATTAGATACTTTGTATATGTTGTGTGAAGTTTTATTTAAATATTTCTTGGCAACAAATATTTAAGGAAACAAACAAGATCTCTGAACTCATTCATCTGTTCAACAGTGATAACCAAAAAAGTTATTACCCTTCTCTGCTGTGCACTCTCTTCCTCTCTCTTCGGCTTCGTCTATGTGTGTTGGACTGGGGAGTAGGGCAAAAACGTGTATTTAACAAAAAACAACACTGACAAACCAAAAAAACAAACATTTTTTTTTTAAAACGGCTTTGCTAAAGCCGTATTGTAAAATGGTTTTCCTATAACCGTTTTATGTTTGAAATATATTTTCAATATAAATATTTATCTTCAAAATTAAGAATTTAAAAACAAAAAATATTTGGCACAAAACAGATTTAGCAAAACCATTTTAAATTAACGAGAAATAATTACAAATTAAGTAAAACCGGCTTTTCAAAAGTCGATTTTATGCACAAAAAAAAAATTTAATCTTTTTTTATTCAACAAAAAGGGCAGTGGAAAAACCGTTTCACCCAAGAATGGGAATAACGATAAATATCCACTCTAGAGTGGGAATAAAATTTTGAAAATAGCATAGTGATGGAAATTCGCTAGGCCAGTTCATGTGAAAAGCGTGGGCCATAATAATCAAATCACTTTGTTTGATTTGATTATTATGTATTATTATAAATTATTGTTACATATATTTGATATTGGTCTATAATAAATAACAATCACTCTATTTGGTTTGATTATCTTTAAAATGATACTAATAATTTAAAAAATATAACCAAACCAGACAAAGTAATTATTATTTATTATTATATGTATTTAATATTGGTCTCATTTTAAAAATATGATTGATATCTTTTTATTGGTATTAATTTTATAAAAATAAAATTTATATATATTAAAAATTATATATGTTTTATTAAAATAAATATAATGAATAAAATTAATTATTTTTATTTATTTATTATAAGTGTGTGTGGATGTGTGTGAAAGAGAGAGAGTGGAGTGATGTGGGTGTAAGTGTGTTAGAGAGAGAGAGAGAGAGAGAGAGAGAGAGAAAAGAGTGTGAGTGTGTGTAATCTCTGACGCTAAGCCTTACCCTTTTTTTGGCCACGGGGTCACTGCTGTGACTCCCCATTGTGTTTTTTATTGTACTTAAAACGACACAGTTTTATCTTCTTCTTTTTTATGTTCTTACTATGTTTTTTGGCATCATAAATTACACTTTACCCTAAATCTTAAATCTTAAATCCTAAAGTAAAAATAAAAAAATTTTAAGAATTAAACCCTAAATCCTAAAATAAAAATAAAAAAAATTTATCCCTAAACCCTAAAATAAAAAAAATTAAGAATTAAACCCTAAATCCTAAACCTTAAAATTAAAAAAAAAAAATTTAAGAATTAAAGTAAAAAAGTGATCATTTTATATAATTATTTTTTTTATTTATTGAAAGCGTGTTTTCAAAACGTGTTTTCATGTTGCGCGTTTTTTAATTGCATTTTATTAATTGACGGGATAATTAGTAAACGCGCGATTTGTAATCGCACGACCTTAATTAAAAGCACGTTTTGTAAACACAATTTTATGATTTTATTTATTTTGTCTGCCTGGACCACAAAAATGCTGAAAAGCGTGTTTTGTAAACATGCTTCAGCTTAGTTTGGGAAATTCCGCGAAAGTAGACTTAATTTGGGAAATGAATTAGTATAGGGGCTTAGTTTGGGAAAAGCCCAGTAAAAATTCCTTACTCAAAGAAAAATAAAAAAATAAAGAAAAGTAAAAGAATATAAATCCAATTATAAAAAGAGAAAGAAGTCTTCTTATCAGAATATCAAAGGCAAAGAAACCACTAACTCTCCAAAAACAACTTTCCAAAAGAAAGATAAGTCCTTAGCAAAATGTAACAAGTATGGTAAAATCGGCCACTATGCTAACAAATGCATAATTAAGCAAAAAATAAAAGAATTAAATATTGATGAAGGTTTAAAAGTTCAGCTTTATAAGCTTATGATGAATTCGTTTGATTTCGAAGATAGTTCTGCTAAAGACAGTGATAATCTAGCAGAATTATATTCCAATAGTGATACCTCTTCCTATGGAGAACCAGAACAAAAAGGCTGTAGCAATAGATGTTGCAATCGTAACAACCTCAACACTGAATCTAATTATTTGAAGGCTATTGTTGAAATGAATGGTCTTTTGACCGGCCCCAATATTAATGTTCTTACTGACGAACAAAAATTTGTTTTAAATCTCATTGATCAAATTAAAGATCAAGAATTAAAGCTTAAAATGCATGAAGTGTATCAAAAGACATAAGAACAATCTTTCGAAGATAATATGCAACCCACTCATTACAGTCTTAACGTGGTAGTTTAACGCCTTGAAAATACCGAAGTTCCCGCAAATCTTAACGATCTCCGTAGAGAAGTTAATCTTCTTAAAACAAAAATAAAAGAATTAAAATTCATCAATATCAGCATAATTTGGACTTAATCCAAATAAAACAACAAATCTCAGCCATATCTAATCAATAAAAAATAAAGCAAAAGTTGAAGAAGTTAAGGAAGATTCTACTTCTAAAATCAGTATCTTATGTTATTAAATCAAATAACATATCATAAATGGTATATTAAAATAACTCTAGTTAGTGACTGAGTAGTTTTTTCAAAATATTCAGAAGGTATGAAACATTTTTTAATGTAATTCATATCAGCTCTACTATCAACTAGATCAATGGTATCTTTCATAACAAACCTGTTATTTATAACCAGAGTTATTTTAATATATCATTTATGATATGTTATTTGATTTAATAACATAAGATACTGATTTTCAGAAATAGAATCTTCTTTAACTTCTTCAACTTTTGCTTTATTTTTAGTTGATTAGATATGGCTAACTTTATTCTTTATATTCTTTTAAATAGACAAATTTGCTAAAGATTTTTGGAGGCATTGCAAAAAAATCGTATCATACGAGACAAACAATCTCCATTCATAAAATATTAATAATGCAATAAAAATAAACGAAACAAAGATAAATATGTTGGAACAAATAAACTAACATGGATCAAGCAGCACAGTGGCGGAAATATACATTTTGGCTAGCACTGCATGCTATCAACATTTGTAGAGTCAAAATAAAAATAGACAAAATGTCTTTTAGGATGAATAATTTGTTTGAGACAAAATTAGTAAATCTTCATTAGCAAAAATTCTTAATTTGCATATTTGTCTCCCGTGTTGGAGTTTCTCCAAAAACAACTTAGTATTTAAAATTTTTTTTATAAAATATAATTTTTAATTTTTTTTTTATATAAAAAAAATTTCACAATGAAAATTTCATGCATTTATAATGAACACACAAAATGAAAATTTCAATAATGTAAGGCCGTTTATAAGACTCATGGTATCCTATTATATCATAAAATCATTGAGTACAAATTGGCTATCATAATTATATGACGTGTGTAAGAGGAGTTAATTTGAGCCCACTAAATTAATGGGCCCAATTAAAAAGTCCAAGATTGGTGGGCCTAGATTTATCGCCATCAAACGGGGCTAGATTGCTCTAAGCCTCGAAAGAGTTTGGATCCACAAACTTAGAGACTTACTCGGGCCCGGACTCGAGAGGGCATTGAGCAAGCCTAGAAATCCAAGGCACTCGGGCTTCGAACAGATTCGATCGCAATCTAGAAGTTGCTCCCAAGGCACCTGATCCCAAGGACGGTGAGTGGAGCTAAATTCACTCTTCGGTTAAAATAGCCTATACCCAGGTCGAGGTGACATGATCTAGGGGGTCCTTGAGACTTGGCAATATTTGTGGCAGAGCATTCTCTTGAACTGACCCTGACCTTTCTGCAGCAAGACGTCCTCTGGGACTACCTTTGACCCGTTGGGATGATTGGGGATCATTGGTTAAGTGTGGCTAAGAAGAAGGGTTTGCCGAGAGATTGATCTCCTCTTCGGGGTTTTCCTCATCCTCGGAGAGGTCACCTCCTCGGACAAGGTTGTTAGAGAGAATATTTTCCATGTGCCTTGTACATGGGCCCCATCCTACATCATGAGATACTTATAAATAACACCCACCCATAGCTTTACAAGGGGTGGATTTTGGAGAGATAACTCTTGGGAAATAACTAATTTCCCTTCTCCATTATCAATCTTGAAAGTGAAAGTGGAAGATTCATAGGAGAGCCTTACCATTATTTTGTCTTTAACTATTTTGCCTTCTTCTTCTTCACCTAATCTCTTATCTTCATCATCTCTTTGCTTTTGTGTTCTTAGTTGTGACTATTGAAGAATCTAAGCCTCTCATCATTTTTCTAGAGAATTCAAATTTTCCAACAACGTTCTTGAACTCTCTCATACATTTGGCGACTCTGCTGGAGAGGCAGATTGGTTAATAGTCTCAACAAGATCCAGAATCTACGCAACTCCGGTGAAGATGGCGAGAGAAGAAGAAGTTCATTAACAAGCTATAGTGCAAGTGCCTTAACTAGCTTTGAGTTTTAGGGCCTCTAGCATGCTTTGCTTAGGTTGTTTGCATGCCATAGCATCATTTTGTATGTGATTTTAGAGCATGTGTCACTGTCACACTTTCACATTTTCCATTCCTTCAATGTGTTTGAGAGTTGTGCCTTATACCTTGTTTGTGAGCTACTAAATGAGCATGTACTTCTTGCTTTCTAGGCTGTCATTTCAACACATTTTGGCCACTGTCTTGGCATGCATGAGGTCTGTTTAGGGCTGGTTTAGTCCATTGAGCAATGTATTACATAGTCCTAATGTTGTGTACTTCATTAGCTTTGATGCCTAAGTCTTCTAGCATGTCTTGTATGCATTGTTTGCATAATTTAATGTTGTTTAGCATGTCATTTCAATGCTGAAATGTATGCCATTACACTCCATTAATTCACTCTTTCATTTGCTTTGAAAGTGGACTTAAGCACTTTGTTGGTTTGAGCACGAAATTAAGGCGTTCATGCCCAAAGGCATGATGCTTCTTTCATGCTCAAGAAGTTTGTGGCTTGGTCCATCTTTCAAATTAGAGGACTTCTCACGTTTGGACTTAACCGGTTAAATGGCTTATCGGTAATCTAAAACGAGTAAACAAAATGAATCAAAGTAAAACATGCCAAGATAACATGTTTGTGTTGCATTGCATGTGTTTGGATCGGACGTTAATCCAAACACAAGAAATGAGGGACGTTTCATACTTGAAGTGATGAAACGTGCCTCATTTCTTAGTCACCGACACCCTTGGTCGTGTATGATAGGGTGGAAGTTTCATTGAGTCTATTTGTGCATTCATTAACTTGTACACATTTGGCTTCTCGACCATCGTGCATTGTGATGCTCGGTTGGTGGCCCGAGAGTTGAGTACCATTCTCTTTTGAACTTGAGATATGATAAGGAGTGTGGTGGTACATACATTTCCTTGCAAATACACTGCTATGCCTCTGTTTGTGCTCTGTTGCATCAAAAAGAGGAAATTTAGGAAATCAGTGGCCGACCGACCACCAGAGCAGCCAACCGGCCACAATTACTGGCCGATGGCCACCATCTCTGGTCGATCATCCCTCAGCATGTTCCTGAGATGGGTCAGAATCAATCTGGAAGTTGGCACAATTTTCAGAGGTCTAAAGGTGTGCAAACAGAGGCATCTTGAGGCAAGGCGGTGGATTTTCGGGAGGACGCGACCGAGCATGCATGCATCTCTCGTTCTCGAGGCCTTTTAACTGCTTTGCTTAGCTAGTTAATTCATTGGTTCTGTACTTAATTAGTTAACGTGCTTAGCTAATAGATCTATGTAGTAATTTGTAATAGTTGGCTTAATTAGCGTAGCTAGTTAGCTTTCATTTCATTCGGACCCTCCGTCGAGAGGGCAAATGCTGTAATAAGTGTGCATGTGTGTGTGAATGTCTTCCAACCCCACGTCTTTCTCTCTTTTATTTACAAGCTTTTGATGGTTAGTTTTAGGGCATATTTCAATTAGCATACTTATGATTGCATGCGTGCATCATTCATTTGTCTTGCATGCACTGGGCTCGGCGTATCATTCAAACTACATTGTATTTCAATACACTTTACTTGAATACGTGTTTAACAACATGTTATCAAGTGTTGCATTCATATGCAATCTTAGCTACCCGAGCCTATTTTAATTGCATTTTTGCATATGTTGCATTAGGCATCTGAACATAGCTAGGATCATGCATGATTTCTAATTAGCTTCTTTTTTGGCTCGGAGTACACTGTAAGTGTTTATGCTTTAGCATCCTTGCATGCGTGTAAGTGCTGCCATGATAGCGTGCTGCCATGATAGCATGCTTGCCATGAGGCTAACTGCTTAAGTGTTTAATTGCATGAATGCTTGTGGATGAAGGTTTCATTGCTTGAATTGGAACAATTCATCAAAATGTGTGTTTTAAGCCCACTTAAGAGTGGCAAATCATGTTTTCTAAGCCCACTTGAGGGTGGCAAATTCGCGTCTTAGCCTACTTGAGGGTAGCATCTTTCAAACCATTTTCGAAAAACAAACATGAGCTGTTTTGTTCCAAATTGAGTGATTTAGTCTATACTTGTGTGTTGTGCGCATCACATAGTAAGTTAGCTAATAATCAAACAAGAACACGTGTTTTCAAAAACAACATATCATGTTAGTAGAGGCCAATCTTTGATCGGGCGAGCGGGGTGCTCATTTCAGGACCTTCTCCTCTCGTACCCAAGTTCCTGAGCCGAGTCAACTTTGATGATGATGGACACATGGCCTTAGGCACGAGTCAGGGTTTCCTAAATTTTTCAAAATAGAATATTTAGGTGGCGACTCTGAAATCTGGCAAAGCAGTCCATGTTTGGCGCTTTTTGATTAAAATTGATTTTCCAAAACGATTTGCCGGATTTGGACTCTTTGATAATTTATCAGTCTTACATTGCACTTTTTGAGATTAGATTCAGAACCGTGACAGGAATCCGAATTATAGTAGTTATGAACACAATTCGCACCCTCGCGCGCGGAGCGAGTTCGAGCGGTCTACAGTTGGTGTATCAAAGGTGCAAACCTTTGACACTTCTCACACTTTCTGACATAGGCTTCAGCATCTTTCTACATATAGGGCCACCAGTACCCCTGAGTAATGGCCCTATGAGCAAGTGACCTGTCCCCAGCGTGGCTTCCACACACTCTTCGTGTTTTTCATACAGGAAATCTTCAACTTGTGAAGGATGCACACACCTTAAAAGGGGACCGGTAAAAGATCTTCTATAAAGATATCCTTCTGCTGTCAGACTGAATCTTGCCGACTTCAGTCTGATCTTGTGTGCTTCTTTATGATCATCTGGCAGTTTCCCATTTCTAAGAAATACTATCATCGCATCCATCCAACTTGGTCCCATCTCCACACACATTTCCTTATACTCTGTGTTCAATGGTTCTACACTTGGACCTGACAAATAGTCAACCATTATGGTCCTTGCCTCTCCTAGTTTCATTGCACTAGCCAGGTTGGCCAAGGCATAGCATGGCTATTGTCATCTCGGCTAACTTGCTGTAGGCGGCAATTTTGAAATAATGCTATCAGTCTGCCTACCTCCTTTACATAGGCTATCATCCTTTTATCTCGGGCTGCGTATTCTCCTGTTGCCTGGTTGACGATAAGCTGGGAGCCACAGAAGACCATCATCTTGTCGGCTTCCATTGCTACTGCCAACTTTAATCCTACGATCCGTGTTTCATACTTTGCTTTGTTGTTTGAGGCCTTAAACCCCAAATGAATGGACTGTTCCAGCATCTACCCATCCGGTGATATTAGCACTACTCCTGCCCCTGCTTCTTATCGGTTTGAACTTCCATCAACAAACAGGCAGAAGGAGTCGCCGGCATAAATACTATAGGGCCTGAGTTTCTCTTCTTTCCTCTGTTCTGCTATCCCCAGCTGGGTTTCTCCTTGTTCACCTGGACATCGTATACCCCAGCTCAATTGACTCCGATATATAATGGCGCCTGGTGTGAACTTGGCCACAAAGTTGGCCGAAACCTGGCCTTTGATTGCTATTCTGGGTCTGAATTCTAGGTGGTATTGGCCCAACACCGCTGCCCATCTGGCTATCTTGCCTATCAAATCCCCTTGCTACAATAGGGACTTCAATGGATGCTCAGTTAACACCACAATCTTGTGGGCTTGAAAGTAATGACTCAGCTTCTTGGAGGCCATTACTAAAGCTAGTGTCAGTTTGTCCAAGGGTAAGCATCTGGTCTCTGCATCTGCTATGGTTTTACTCATGTAGTAAACTACACTTTGTTCTCCCTTTTCTTCTCTGATTACTATTGCACTTATTGCATGCTTTGAAACCGCCAAGTATAAGAACAACTCTTCTCCAGGTATTGGATTTGAGAGAACTGGAGCGGTGGTCAAGTATTTCTTCAAGTCAGCCAAGGCGACTTCGTAATTTTTTGTCCATAAGAAGTCTGTAGCTTTTTTCACTAAACTAAAGAAAGGTTTGCATTTGTCAGAACTTCTGCTTATGAACCTGTTCAGGGCTGTAGCCCTTCTAGTCAACATTTGTACTTGTTTTGCCGATGTTGGGCTCTTCAAGTCCAAGATGGCCTTGATCTGATCCGGGCTTGCCTCGATGCCCTTTTTGGTAATCAAGTATCCTAGGAACTTTCCTGAACCAACTCCAAACGCGCACTTTGACTCATTGAGTTGGAGCCGAAATGTCCTTAGGATATCAAAGATTGTCTTCAGGTCGGCCAGATGATCCTCAGGTTCCTTGGTCTTCACGACCATGTCATCAATGTATACCTCTACTATTTTGCCTATTAGATGTCTGAACATCTTAGTCACCAATCTCTGGTAAGTTGCTCCCGCATTTTTCAACCTGAAAGGCATCACTCTGTAGCAATACAGCCCTTTCAGGGTGATAAATGCAGTCTTCTCCTCATCTAGAGGGTACATGGCTATTTGATAGTACCCCCTGTAAGCGTCCAGGAAGCTTATCCTTCCATATCCTGAGGTGGCATCCACCAATTGGTCAATTTCGAGGAGTGGGAAACTGTCTTTGGGACAAGCCTTGTAGGCTGGTGAAGTCCACACAGACCCTCCACTTCTCATTCTTTTTCTTCACAACAACCGTGTTTGATAGCCATGTTGGGTAGTTTACCTCTTGAATGGCTCTGGCCTCCAGAAGTTTATCCACTTCCTCTTCTACTGCCTCAATATGCATCAACGTAGGCTTCCTTGCTCGCTGGATGACAGGTTTGGCCGACCTATCCACATTCAGTCTATGGCAAGTGACCTCAGGGTCAATGCCAGGCATCTCGTATGGTGTTCAGGCAAACACCTCAAGGTTTGCACTTAAGAATGCCTCTAATTTCATTTCCTCTTTCTCGGCCAAGCCTGAGCCAAGAAGGAAGAAGTGCTCTTCATCCCCTTGCTGGACTAAAATCTTCTTTAGGGCTTCTTCATTTTTCTCGACTAGTTCTTTTTCGACGTCCTCAAGGAACTCCATATCCTCATCCTCAATCTCTACTGTTTCTGCTTCTCGTATGTTGTAGGTAGATTTCATTGCTTCCATAGAGCAATTCTTTGCCTGCACTTGATCTCCTATGACATTCTCAATTCCATATTCTGTTGGGTACCACAACAGCTGGTGCAATGTTGAGGGAACAACCCCGATTGCATGCAGCCATGGCTTTCCCAGGATAGCATTGTAAGGGGAGGGGGTGTCAATTATTATGAACTCCGTTTTTACCTTCTTGATGCCAGCCTGCACCTCTAAACTTACTGCTCCCAAGGGCCATGTCGGCATTCTGTTGAACCCAACCATTGGACCATTGGATTGTTCCAGGTCATCTTGGTGAAGGCCAAGCTCTTTGTAGCAGCTGACATACATGATGTCATAAGAGCTGCCCTGATCGATTAGAATTCGCTTTACCTGGCACTCTCCAATCTGGAGGGATATTACTAAGGCATCGTTGTGTGGATGTTGTACCATCTCTAGGTCGTCTTCAGTAAAGGACACCATCGGTCCCTGGCACTCGTCTTTCCTAGGTCTCTTCTGCCGGACTTGACACATATGCTGTAAGTGTTTTACCTTCTCAGTTTCCCCACGTATCTTGTTCTCATTGACCTTTGAGTGAATCACATTGATCACTCGAGGTCCGCCTGCTTGCGGTTGTGGTACTGGAGGAGGTATTGCTACCGGTGCCCGAGGCAGTCTCACTTGCTCTTCCCTCGTCCTGGTCTCATTTATTAGGTCCCTTAGATGACCCTATCTTATCAAGTCTTCCAGATGTACTTTTAGGGCTCTGCACCATTGAGTTAGATGCTCATCCTCATTGTGGTAGGCATATCGTTTCCCTAGACTTCTTCTCATAAATTCACCAGGAATCTTCTCTGGTGCTCTATAATAGGGCTGATTCCGGATTCTTTCCAAGACTTTGTAAATCGGAATTCGGAATACGGTTGTGATTGCTTGTGCAGCCATCAGTCCTGTCTCCTGCTTATTGTATCCACTATTACCTCGGCCTCGCTTCGGCGAGCCGTTTATCTTCTCTTGTTTTGACGCCTTTGTCCTTGGTGTGTCCTCCTCGGCTCTCGCATACTTCTCTATCCTGGCCATTAGTTCCTCCATACTTTTTGGCAGTGTCTTTGCCAGTGATTTTCGAAGCAGGCAATCATCGTTCAGGCCGTTCTTGAAAGACACGACCACCACCTCTTGGTTGCACCATGGTATTTGGTTGAACATCTCATAATACCTTTTGGCATAGGCCCTAAGACTTTCATCCCCGCCAATTCTCAGAGCTATCAGGGAGTCCACCCTTAACGGCTGTAGTTTGTTTGTCACAAACCTGGCCACGAACATCTCGGCCAGGGCTTCCTAGCTTTTCGCAGTTCTTTTCGGTAACTTGTGAAACCAGTCTGATGCGATTTCCCCAAAGGATGAGGGGAACACCTTACAGAGCAACGACTCGTTCTGTGTATAATGCCATTGAGTTCAGGTATAAGTCGACGTAAAAGTTAGGGTCAGACTTACCGTCGTATATCTGGAATCTCGGCATGTGGAACCTTGTCGGGGCCTCAAATTTTTCCAATTCTACCGAAAACAGAGTTCTAGGCTTGACCAGAGAGGTTACCTCGGCGTCTTGTTGCTTCCTTTAGAGGTAATCCCTCAGATCCTCCTTGGTCCGTCCAAGAGCTCGACTGTCAACGGATTTTAGCCTCTTTGGTGTGCTGCTCCCAGTGTCGTTATGAGTCCTCTTGGACCTCTCTCCGTTAGTTGTGTCAAAACAAAGTTCCTTCCCTTGAACATACCGATGTTCTTTAGGGTTAGCCTTTTTGATACGATGTGTTTTCCGAGATTCTCCCTTCATTGACTCTCATCGCCCGACCTCCTTGGAAGGCTGACGAGAGTGTTCCTTGGTGCTGGTGTGTTGAGAGACTGCAGGGACTGTCTTCTGCCCCACCTTCTGGGCATCGTTCTTGGCCGCTGGAATCGGCGTATCTTGTAATAGAAACGGTGGCTGCATGACGTTATTCTGCATCATGAAATTGATGACCGTTGCAGGTTCGCCAATTTGTTCGTCATTCCTTTCATCTTGCTGTCCCTTCATAGGCATCTGTCTTTCTATACCTAGAGGTTGTCCTCGTTATAATACTCGCCTCGGTCTCCTTTCTTTGGTATATCTCCCTCATGGCCGACGCCTTTTCTTCGGGATTCTGATCCCGAGTTTCTTCGTTGCAGTTATTCTCCTCTACGTTAGGGTCAATGTGTTTACCACTTCCAGTAGGGATGTCGTCTCCAATCTTCTCATTCTGTCCGTTGTTGGCCATCTATTCTTCTTTTTTTCCCACAGACGGTGCCAAATTGTGTGTTCTGTTTTCTGACCACATTGCCAAACAGGTACTCAGCTGGAGAACACTAGTAGAATAGATTGTGCCCGAACGACCTATCACAAAAAGATAAGACTTTGGCGATGGTTCGTCCACCTGGAGGCACTCCGACGATCAAGTTAGTACTCAATTATCTCTCAAAGATAGCGAATAGTGCTTTTACTCACTAGTCAGAATATAAAAACATACCGTCGAATCATGAAGGTGCCTTACTTTTATAGTCAGCACTAGCCTGATCCTTATAGAAGCGTAGCTTCCCTTGGACTCTGGCCCATTACTCATCTTGGACTCTCCAATAGATAAAGATAAACTCCCTAAGAGTTTTATCCTTATCCAGGCTGAAGTCCTCTTCTATTCTAGGACTCTTATAACTTATCCGTTTACCCCGCATTCCGACATCTCCGTAGCTAACCTCGGCCTAGCCGAGATTATTTCGGTGTCATGACCAGGACACGTGGCACCTCAGCTGGCACTTTGGTGCCACCTTGGCCACGTGTTGTTATTTAAAAAATATGTCCCCACAAAACTTAAATTTTGTTGGGCTAAAAAAATATTATCTGTCTAAAATGACACATATTTGTTCAAAATCTTACCTATCTGTTTATATGTCTAAATGTCACATATCTATACATGTGTCATAAATCTGTCCAAATATCAGTTGTTTATACATGTGTAATCTATATACTCACTTATCTATCCACTAGTCACTACTGCCAGCCACTAGCGACTTTTCAACCAATTTTTTGGTGACTTTTTTAATATTGGTGACTTTTCAATGTATGTCCTTATAATCAAAATATTGAACATTGGACCAAATAATATGTGACCCTATAAGTATGAACTTTTTACCAATTATCCTTATATAATAAGGATAAAATTAGTTAGGATTTATTGGTATATTCAAAAAAGTATACAAAACCTATATTTATATTCTTCAAATGGGACTGGCCCATGTTTATTTTTTATTTTTTTATTTTTCTTTGTGAGGAAAGTGGACTTATCAAATGGGAACACTTTTTTAATTAAATGGACTATTTAGCCAATAAGTTGGATTTGCCTAAATTAATAATGGCAACAAGCTGCATTCTTCCAACTCAGTCCAAGTGAGGCCTAAATTAGGGCCAAGCAAGAAATTCGTATAATTCGTAATTTGATCCGGTTTAGTCTAATTTGGTAAATTTGGGTTGATTTTTTGAATCCATGGTTTGGTTTTGGATTGGAAATTTAAAATTTCGTAGACCACGGATCGGTTTTGGATTGAATTCCACGGTTCCGGATTAGAACCGATCTGGACTGTATATAAATAGTCTATATTTATATTATAGACCCTCTCACATAATATCATTTCTTATTTCATATAAAAGCTAAACCAGTTTTTTTATTGCTTTTGTTTGACGCTATATTTAGTTTTAATACAGATGAGAACTTTACTTTGTGTAATGTGTATACAGTTTTATTACTTTTGTTTGTTGCTTTTGTTTGATGCTATGTTTATATTTTTATGAAATTAAAATGTTCTATATTTTTTTATTATTTAATTATGTGAATTCGTGGTCCTAAACCGATCCAATCCGTGTTTAAACTGATTGGTTTGAATTAGTTCCACGATTTAAACGGATTGGATTAATTCTAATTTTTCGGAAATCGTAGATAATAGATTAGTTCTGATTTTACCCTAATCCAGACTAATCCGGATCATACTCACCCTTCGCCTAAATTAATGATGAACAAGATCTTAAATAAAACAAACCCACTAAGACCCCAATCCAAGCCGGGTGTTGCCAAACTTTCGTATGCTTGGACTTATTTTACTAAGATTTTAAGAAGTTCGAATAAATTCGAACTTAATAAAAATTTAACAAATTGAGCGCTAGCCAAGTTGGCTCAGGCTTGACTCGAGTCCGAGTCTATGTACAAGCTTTAACGAGCCAAAGAAATTATAAATTCATACATACATATGAGATTAAAGTTACAATTGAAATTTTGATTATATAATTATATATCCACTATATATAAACATATTAAAAGAAAAATCAATATCCTACCAAAATAATAATATCTACCACTAATATTACATAAAAGTATTATCTATAATTAGCTATTATTTATGTATAAATAAATTTAGATATTATTTATATTATTTAAATATATAAATAACATATTTATCCTATTATATATATATATATATATATTTACATTATTTAATATATAATTATATATTTATTTTATTATTTAAATAAAATATTAAATTAACAGCTAAATAGCTGAATTAATGAATCAAATTTTAGTATGTTTAAACTTATTTAATAAGATTTTAATGGATGTTGTAAATTAGTTGACGCAAATAACGCAAAAATGAACCAAGTGAATCAAATACCAAAATCTACGAGACCCATGGGAAATATATAAGATAAACATGCCACGTTTTATAACAAGGGCTTTAGATGCAAAAGGGTGAGTATGTAATACACAAATATTGATTTCAATTTTGGAGAATTTATTAAAAATCCTTTTTGAAATATTTGTATCTCAATTAGTTTAGGGGAAAATAAGTGAAATATCTCTCTTCAACTTTGTGTATTAGGTCTAAGATATTTTTTTTTATTAGCTAAGGTCTTTCAATATTTTCACAGAGAAAATTTCACCCAATTCAGAGAAAATTCGGTCCCGACTTAAAGAAATTTCAATTTTCATAGAGAAATTTCAAAATTTCTCCGAAACGGGGCCAAATTTTTCTGAGTCGGGCAAAATTTTTCTGAGTTGAATTTTCTCTATGAAAATGTTGAAGGACCTTAATTACTATGAAAATATTATATGTCATTTATCTTATAAAATCTTAATATCAGGAACTTTAAAAAAAAATTCCCATTAGTTTATAAGATATTCTCATATTTTAACAAGTCCTATTATTTTGGACATTTAATCCAAAAAATCCTAATTATTATATTTAAGGTATTTTATGAACAATTTTACCCTTACGAATATTTTTTGTATCCTTAGCAACTTGGCGATGTGAACATTCACATTAAATAAATTTGACGGTGTGAAAATTTATATCATGAAACATTCACACTGTTAATGTGAACATGAATGCGTGCTTCACCTTATTATTATTAAGGATATTTTGGTAAATATGTCACTCATGAAACTTATTACAACATAAAATAATAATTTAGACTAACACTGTGTTTGGTTGGGAGATTTGGAGAGGGATTTGAAAAGGAAAAGAGAAAATGTAAGTGAAACTAGGTAAAATTTAAGTATATTTTATTTACATTTCACATACCTTTTTCATTTCTTTTTTTAAATCTTTTCTCAAATTCTCCAACCAAACACATCATAAATGTCACTTCAATTATGGAATCAATTTTTTTGATTTTTTTAATAGAAATTAATTTTCACAAAAATAAATATCTCAAATATATTTTTAAAAAATTAAAATTATTTTCATTAGAAAAAACATAAAATTATATAAAAACCATCCGTATTTTTAGAAATCAAATCAAAGAGTCAACTCTCAAAAAATCTCTCTCTAATATAACTTCTCCATCCTCACCATCACCAAACAGATAATAGAAAGGAGATAAAAGTATTTTAGTATCTCACTCACGGTAGACATCAATTTTGCCCGTGACAAGTGAACCTACAACAGGCGGTAGGTGGTGCAAATAGAAACTATGGAGCTCTTCTAACTTACTTTGCCTCTGACAATATTTGAACCTCTCCCAACCTCTCATACGTGAGTGTTGGCAAGGACCATCGGGCTAGAAGTAAGGGTGCAACTCAGATAAATTTGAGCTGGTTAAAAAGATGTCTAAAGTCAACTCAAATTGTACTAGGAGTTATCTATAGACATGGGTTTACTGCTGTGTCAAAAGGCATAATATTAATTTGAGGTATGTTATAGGTTTATTTTTATGATTCAAAATGTTTATTTTGTAAGATTTGTTGAGTATTTCATGTCTACTAAAAATTATATTAATCAGATATCAATAACTATATAAACGAATTGCATATTTTTTATGTTGTTTCTCAAAAGAAAAACTTATTGTATTTTTTTGATTATCGATCATATATTTATTGATATCCGATTAATATGATTTTGGTAGACATGAAGTACTCAAAAAACCCTATAAAATGAACGGTTCGAATCATAAAAATAAGCTCATAATACACTTCAAATTGAGACACAACAGTTACTGTTATATCAAAGGCACAACAATAACCCCATTTCCATTATCTATAACCCAACTTGCAATATGAGGTTGTCTACTCAAGACTAACCTAAGCTATGTCTGAATTGCACATAAATTTGAGTTTTTTTTGTTTAATTAATTTGTTAAAAGTAAACTCTATTTAATAATAATATTAAAATAAATAATTTATATAATGTAAGAGACATGGAGAGAGGGAGAGAAGAATTGAAAAATCAATACGCTGTTGTAGTAATCCTTGTAATTTCTGAGTGAGAAAAGAAACGTATAAGTTTTATGTTGTGTATATAATATATATAGTAAATATGATCTAATAATCTAAATTATTTTAACATCATCTAATAATTAATAATTCGTACGTATATTTAATATTTATATATACTATTGAGATTTTAGATTTCTCAAATTGTTTGGTATCTTTGTCCAAATTCACCTAAATTTAATTTAAATTTATGAATTTTTATCAAAACCACCACCAAATTCAAAATATATTATGTAAGCCCTCTCAAATTGCTCGAATTGAGCTGCCCAAATTACACCGCAAACTAGAAGAAGCCCTCCATTGATTTTCTTTGAGATGTCACGACATCTATAATCATCTTGAGATATCAAACCGTGTTGATTTACCAAAGTGTAGACCGCCCGGAACTCCGCTCCGCGCGCGAGGGCGCGAATCGTTTGTTCATTAGCTACTACAATTCGGACTCGTGTCATGGTTCTGAATCTGATCTCACAAAGTGCAATGTGAGATCGATAAATCACCGAAGAGTCCAAATCCGGCAAATCGTTTTGGAAAATCGATTTTAATAAAAAAGTGCCAAACATGGACTGCTTTGCTACATACAGAGTCGTCACCTAAATGTTTTATTTTGGGAAATTTAGGAAACCCTGACTCGTGCCTAAGGCCACGTGTCCGTCATCACCAAAGTTGCCTCGACTCGGGAACTTGGGTACGAGAGGGGAAGGTCATGCAATGAGCACCCCCGCTCGCCCGATCAAAGATCGGCCTTTACTAACATGATATGTTGTTTTTGAAAACACATGCGTTGTTATTCCGGTTATTAACCTAGAATTACTATGTGATGCGCACAACATACAAGTATAGACTAAATCGCTCAAGTTGGAATAAAACATCTCATGTTTGTTTGTTTAAAAATGGTTTGAAGTTGCTACTCGCAAGTAGGCTAAGTTGTGGATTTGCCACCCTCAAGTGGACTTAGAAAACATGATTTGCCATTCTTAAGTGGGCTTAAAACGCACATTTCGATGAATTGTTCCAATTCAAGCAATCCAACCTTCATCCACAGGCATTCATGCAGTTAAACACTAAAGCAGTTAGCCTCATGGCAAGCATGCTATCATGGCAATCACTTACATACATGCAAGGATGCTAAAGCATAAACACTCACAGTGTACTCCGAGCAAAAAAAGAAGCTAGTTAGAAATCAATGCATGATCCTAGCTATGTCAACAATGCCTAATGCAACACATGCAAAATGCAACTAAGATGGGCTCGGCTATTCTAAAATGTGATGTGAATGCAACTAGATAACATGTATTCAAATTGGTATTGAAATACAATGCAGTTTGTGTGATGCGCCGACCTCGGTGCATGCAAAACAGATGAATGATGCACGCATGCGAAGCATAAGTATGCTAATTGAAATATGCCCTAAAACTAACCATCGAAAGCGGTTAAGTAAAAGGGAGAAAGAAATGGGGGTTGGAAGACATGCATCACACACACGCACGCTTATTACAACAGTTGTGCCCTCTCGACGAAGGGTCCGAATGAATAAGCTAAGCTAGCTAAGCTAAGCTAATTAAGTATAAACCAAATTAAAACTAGCTATACCTGGCTAATTATAATATTACAAAGATGGAATTAATTAGCAAATACATTAACTAATTAATTTACAAATTAACTAACTACACAAAGCAGTTAAAACAACCTCGAGGAGAGAGGTGTATGCATGCTCGGTTGACTTCGCTCAGAAATCCATTACCGTGCCTCGTGTTGCCTCTGTTTGCACTGTTCTGTATCTTTGAAAATTGTGCCAACTTCCATAGTGCTTTTGACCCACCTTGGGAACAATCTGAGGGGTGGTCGGCCAAGATGAAAGGCCATCGGCCAAGTATAATGATCATTGGCCAATTTTTATGGCTATTGGCCAATTTTGATAGCCGATCGGCATACTAGGTGGTCGATCGGCCACTGCTTCCTGCAAATTTCTCCTTTTGCTGCAACAGAGCACTAACAGAGGCATGGCAATGTATTTGCAAGAAAATGTGTGTGCCACCACACTCCTTATCATATTTAAAGCTCAAAGGAGTGTAGTGCTCGACTCTCGAGCCATCAATCACGCATCTCAATGCATGATGGCCAAAGAGGCCGAGTTGCACAAATCAATGTTAAATAAATGCACACAAATACCACATAAGAGACCTTAACCTCTATCATGCTTGATCAAGAGGGTCGGCGACCGAGAATTGAGGCACGTTTCATCACTTCAAGTATGAAGCGTCCCTCATTCCTCGTGTTTGGATTAACACCCTATCCAAACACAATGCAAAGCACACAACATGGAAATGCAATGCAATACAACATAAGCATGCCAAATGTAATGCAACTCAACAAGCATGCAAATATCATGCAATCCAACAACCATGCAACAACATGCTATATGGACTTAAACCGGATATGGACAAACCTCAATCATGCCCAAATCAGTGGCCAATAGTGCTGAAATGATGGCATGAAAAACATGAAAAGGCAAGACAAGCATGCATGCCAATTGGCTTAAGAATTAAGGCATAAAGATGCAACTCTTAAGAGCACTTAAAGAGTGAGAAGCATGGACGTGTGACAACACTATAAGCTCTGAAATCATGTATGGAATGGTGTCAAACCACTCAAACAACACAAGTATGGCATGCACGAGGGCTCAAAGCTTGAAGCTAGCATAGGCACTTGCATTATAGCTATACAAAACATGAAGCATACGGCCAAGACAACCCAAAACAGTCCTAGAACATGCCAAAATGATGGTAAAACATGCATGGACCAAAGCTAAAACATGCTAGCATGAAGGGCATGAAGCATGGAGTATGCAAGGCCAAAATGGAGGATTACACTACACTTACCAAGACCAAGCATGAGATGGCTTTGCCAACAAAAAATCAGAATTATATCATGGCAAAACAAGACAAAAAATACACTGAAATGATAGCCCAAAGGCCTAGGCATGGTGGCATACACAATGACTCATGTTTAAGGCATAAAGAACCAACATTCCAAAGCATGGAAAGAGTGAAAAATGTGAGTGCGTGAACATAAAACATGCATTGAAATCACATATAAAATGATACCAAATCATGAAAGTAGCCCAAGCAATGCATGCTAGTGGCTTGGAAACTCAAGGCTAATGAGCTAGAATGAACCATGGCTATACAAAGCAATACATGCATGACTAAAACAACATGAAACAGAGCTAGAGCATGGTAAAACATGGCCAAAATTTTCTTGGAGTTAAGCCAAAACATGCTAAGAACAAGCCAACACAAGCTTAACAAACATGCTCAAACATGAAGCCAATAAGGCAAGCATACAAGACACAAGGAGAGGGGATGACCCTCTCCTATTTGGGACCTCAAAACACAAGTTTTACCACTAAAAATCCATTGGATTTCAGTGGTTAAAAGGCCAAGAGAAAGTGATCTCAAAGGCCTAAAGTGATGGTGCAAAACAAAGCCAAACAAGGCATGCAAGGGAGTAGATCACCCCCAACACCAAAGAAGCCTTAAACAAACATGTTAAGCACTAAAAATTAGAACTTTTTGTAGTACAAAGTTAGGCCTAAAACAACATGCAAATAGGGCCAAAAGCTTAATCAAAAACAAGGATTTAAGAGGTTAGAAGCTCACCCTTGTAGAACAACTTTAGAGTAACAACTCCAGCAGCCTTTTTTGATCAAAACCAGTCCAAAAACACCAAAATCAACTTCAAAGTGCCTCAGCAACAAGAGTGTGGTGTTTCACTAGGTGTTTGTGTGCAAAAGTGTGAAGAAAAGGCACTTTAAGGCACAAACTAACACAATATATAGAGAGAGAGGAAGAAATATAGAGAGAGAGAGAGAGAGATATGTATCTTGTATCTCAATTTTCAGGACCTCTCAAAAGAGAGAGGGGTCTCACTTCTTATAGAAAATCAAATCCTAAGCTTGTTGGACAAGCTAAGGGTTTGATTCAATCCCTCCATATACGTGTATGGAGGATGAAATCTGTGCTCACCAGCTGTCACAGCTGGGACAAAAATATCTGCAAAAGCAAATAAAAAGGCCTCGGCCAAAAGATGTAGCCGATCGTCCAAAAGGAGTGCCAATTAGCCAAAAAGAGTGCCGATCGACCATCATTGATGGCCGATGACAAGAAAACATGGCCGATAAGCACAAGGCTTGGCCGATGCGTTGTAGGGTTGGCCAACAAGCCACCCTCTTCCCTCAGAAACAAAACCACAAGTCCTTGGTCCACAACCAAGCACAAAACAGACAAGTTGAGAGGTTCTAAGGCAAGGAGCGCAGCCGAGACCTTCAGGAACTCAAAACGAACACGAGCATGGATGATCATCGAGTGTTCAAATGATGACATCCAAGTCTTGAGGACGGTCAAAAATGGGGCGTCTACACAAAGCTAACCATGTGAAGACTTAAGAGTAATCACGGGGTGATCTATGGGTCCAAAATGATCAAGGGAAGGTCGAAAAGATCTCAACCATCCATCCTATCAATATATATACTTTTTAATAAATACAAGGGTAATTATAGAGGAAATTATTGTAAAATCTCATTTGGGAGAGTTTTGGATTGTGAAGTTCTCCATTTTTTTTAATACTCTTCAAAGTCCTAATTTTTTTGTATGTTACATTCAAGATCTTGTTTGTTTTGTTAGAGATGGATTTGGTAACCTTTTTGCCCTTTATCATGGTGTTTAACGTTTGATAAGGGTGCGTGTGAATCCCGTTGATTGCATTGGGTTATTATATCTTTTTGGGAAGGACGAACAATGGAGTAATCCTTGTGAGTATTGGAATGAGAAAGTGTAGCTCGACTTTTTCGTACCCCCTTTTTGGAAGCTCGGAATAAACAGTTCGGACTCCACTTGTGGTTCTGAATCTAATCTCACAAGTGAAGTGTGAAATTGATAAACACCAAAGAGTCCAAATCCGGCAAATCGTTTGGAAAATTGATTTTGAATAAAAAATGCCAAAATTGGATTGTTTTGCCAAATACAGAGTCGCCACCTAAATATTTTATTTTGAGAAAATTTAGGAAACCCATGACTCGTGCCAAAGGCCACGTGTCTGTCATCACCAAGATTGTCTCGGCTCGGGAACTTGGGTGCAAGAGGGGAAGTCATGAATTAAGCACCCCCGCTCACCCGATCAAAGATCGGTCTCTACTAATCATGATATAAATCTTATATACATTATATGCTCTTGTTCTGGTTTATTTAGGCTAGCATTTACTATGTGATGTGCGCACACACAAGTATAGACTAAAATTGCAAGAATTAGAACATCTCGAGTCATGTTTGTTTTGCAAAATTGTTTCGAAATATGTATCACTTGAAAAAGTGATCGCATATAAACATTACTCAAATTATTCCAATTCAAGCAGCAAGCCTTCATCCACAGGCATTCAAGTAGTTTATCAATTAAGCATTTAGCCTCATGGCAAGCATGCTAGACATGGAAACATTCACACGCATGCGATTATGCTGAAGCAAATAAAAGCTTACCTAGTACTCCAAGCAGAAAAAAAAGAAACAAAGTTAGAAAAATGCATGATTCTAAATATGCAATAGGACTAATGCAATACATGCGACATGCAATTGCTAGGCTCGGCTACTTAACATAGCATATGAAACAATTTGATAGCATGTGGTCTAAGCACGTATTCAAAGAAATATTTAAAACGACAATGCAGTTAGAGTGATGAACCAAGCCTCGGTGCATGCAATATAGATGGATGCAAACATGAAGAATGCTAAATAAAACATGATGTCCCTAAACTAACCATCATAAGCTAGTAAATAAAAGGGAGAAAGACGTGGGGTTGGAAGACATACACATTATTATATTGTGCTCTCACGAAGGAGAGTTTGAATGAATAAACTAAGTTAATTAACTAACTAATTAAAGCTAGGCTAATTAAGCTAATTATTACAAAACAAATGAAATTAATTAACTAATTATTACAACAAATGATTCAACTAACTATTCTAGTTAACTTACTAATTACAAAATGGAATTGAATAACTAGTTAACTAACTAATTAATTACAACACTTTACAAAATTAACTGGCTACAACTAATTAATTACAACAAGATTAATTGATTCGACAAAATGCGTAAGTGAAGATGGATGAAGGTTGCATGCACAGTGCCTGAGAGCTACTCTGTCTGCCCAAGCCGCCTCTATTTCACCTTCAGCCACTGTCTCTGTTTCCTGCAAAACTGCACTGTTAGCCACACACTGAGGGCCGGCCGTGCATCACTGATGGCCGGCCGTGCATCAATTTGGTGCAAAGCTCTATTTTTGTGTTCTGTGGTGAACCAGTGCAGACAGAGTGTTCTCAAGCTTTGATTGTCACTTTCTTCTTTCTTTGTCATGGGAAAGCTTAGAGAGAAGGTTGAAATTGATTCCAAAGCCATCAATGAGAAAAATGATTGCTTGATGGTCTCGGATGCAATTTTGGACAAAAGTCAATAAAATGCAAAGAATAAGACCACCCTTTTCTCTTGTCACAGTATGAACTCAAAGAGGGAGGTTGCAACGCTTCAAGAATCATCAAAATGCCATGGATTAGCATGTGACAACTTTTGACACAAGGAACTTGGCGTAACGTCTGGCCAAGTTGAAGCAATTCAAGCCACTTTCTTTATGTGTGTTGATCTAAGTTTTAAGCCAATTTTATTAAGCCTTGCCATTCTTTAATCTGTTTGTCCATGGTGATGTTAAAGTCCTTTAAATAAGAAGTAATGTCAAACGAGAGGTTCTTCTAAAGCATAAGAGAAAGACCACACCGTTGGCAATGAATCTTCGAAAAGATTAAGCCATTAAGTAAGAGTCTCTCTTACATGTCTTGAATAACCTCAATTAGTTGAAATTATTCTCAAGAATGAAAGAGATGGATGGTGGATTGATTGGTAAAATTAGACTCTTAAACATGGAAATAAGCAAAGGAATGCTTAGAACAACATGCAACAAGTTATGTATGCTAACTTATGAGACAAAAACTGAACTAAACAAAGCATGAATCAATTTAAAAGGCTTGGACAGCCCTAAAAAAGCCCTTAACATATGAAAAATAGAGGCTAAACATGTATGAAAAGAGCTTAAAAAACTAAACAATAAAAAGATGAAACTAGGCCAAAGAGCAAGAACAAGGAAGGGGTGGCTAATCCCTCCACTTTTGAAACCTCAAAACATGATTTTTAGCCCTTTTAAAACTCTGAAAATCAGTGTAGATATCAAAGAAAAAGAATGGAAAAGGAAGGGTTTGAGCTATAGGTAAAGGTGTAGAAAGAGCAAGCTCTCTCTACCCTTTTGGTAGCCTTTCAAACCCAATCTTAAACACTTCAAATAGACTCAAAGCAAAGCAAAACAGTAAGAATTATGAAGCAAATGAAAGAAATGAAAGCAAGAAAGAAGATAACAAGCTTATACCTTTCAAGGGGTAAGCTTGTTGTTTGTGATCCAAACTTGGTTTTAATCCACTCTCAAGCTTGAATTATGCTTCTCCAAGATCAACCAAGGCTCTAAGGTGGTGAGACAAGGTTGTGTATGGAGTATAGAAATGACACAAGGAAGCTAGGTTAGCTCAAAGGTTGCTTGCAATGGAAGAAGGAGGAAGAAGGAGCTCTCAAGGTGTATATAGGCTCTCTAAATTTTGTTCAACCCTCAAAACAATCACACAGCTTCATTTTGATAGAATTTGAGTTCAAAAGGTGATAAATATCTTCAAAAATGGACAATTGGCAGGCTCCCGCCCAGAATAATATTTTTTCTCCACCAAGGGCCGACCGGCCATTCAAAGCCACGGCCGGCCATCACTGATGCACGGCTAGGCTTTGATGCCCTTCCCTGTTTTTTGGTTCAAACTCAGCTCAGAATGGAAAAAAAATCCAAAAATGAGGCTCACAGGTTCAAACAAGGTAAATGTTGAAGATTTGAGGTCATTTCAAGAGCCTGATTGAATCCGAATCGTTGTGAATTCAAAGCACACAATTCAACTTTCATCATCGAGTATATTGAACTAAGCGCCTAAGTCTTGCGGGCTGTCAAAAATGGTGTCTACACTTGCCCCTTTTTAACAGAGCTCGAAGTCATGAGATGACGTGAGTGAATGTTAAAGCCTCGAGACAACCCATTTTGACAAGGCCATAAGACTTGGACAAGAAAGCAAGACATAAATTAGATTGGTTGTGCTTGCAAGCTGCCTACATATCCCTTTGTAAGGAATCAAACCAGTGTAGTTTTGGGGTAAGATGCAAATAATCTTCACCATGCAACTTTGAAAGACGGATCGACATGCTTCGCGAAGTCGGCTATTTAAAAAACTTATGATCATGTAAGATGATGCAATAAGCAATAACAAGTAGGCTACGCAAGATATAACAATACATGAATGAGCAGCTTCAAGCTTAAAGTGAAAAGATTCAAAACATACTTTACCCACGCCAAAACACAGGACGAGGAAAGAAAACACCACTGAGGGCTACGTTTCACGCATCTTGAGAAACAAGAAGATAAAAACTGCTCGGGGTCATGTTTCACAGGTGCCGAAATGAGAGCAAAATAGCTTAGGGTCGCACATCAAGCGTCCTAAGATAGAAACAAAACCGCTTGGGATTGCGTTTCATGCGTCCCAAGAGCAAACACACCCAAGGCCGCGTTTCATGCGTCCTGAGATACAAGAAAAACTGCTCAGAGCCGTGTTTCACATGTCCTGAGGTAAAACCCGCCAGGGCCGCGTTTCACGCGTCCTAAGAAACAAAAATCGCTCAGAGCCGTGTTTCACACGTCCCAAGATAAAACCCGCCCAAGGCCGCATTTCACGCGTCCTAAGAAACAAAAACCGCTCGGAGTCGTGTTTCACACGTCATGAGATAAAACCCGCCCAGGGCCACATTTCATGCGTCCGGAGAAACAAAAACCGCTCGGAGCCATGTTTCACACGTCCTGAGATAAAACTCGCCCAGGGCTGTGTTTCACACATCTTGAGAAACAAAAACTGCTCGGAGCCGTGTTTCACATGTCCTGAGATAAAACTTGCCCAGGGCCGCGTTTCACATGTCCTGAGAAATAAAAAAGAGAGGTGTGCAATAGATGCGCAAATTGAACAAGTGCGATAGATACACAAAGTGAACAAGTGCGATAGATGCACAAAATGAATGCGTGCGATAGATGCACAAAATGAAGGCGTGCGATAGATGCATAAAGATCTTAGCTATAAAGCTATGCAGGTTTTTCTACTGAGACACAAATGACTTATTCGGAACTCCTCTGAATGAGCCGTACGTACAATATCGTGTGCTACGAAATGACGGAATGAATTACGAACTAGACAAAATAAGTCATCGATGACCAAAACAGTTTAAACAAGATAAAAGTTTTAAAACAAGTTACATCACGAATTTAAACTAATGAGTTGAAACAAATTAAACAAGATCAATCAAGAATAAAATAAATCAAATTATGCACTCACGCAATAAAACAAAACAACGTGGACATTTTGCTCACTCTCTTTATTTCTTTTGATCTTTTTGCTATTTTGCCTTCTGTAGACACCCCATTTTTGACCGTCCTCAAGACTTGGACGTCACCGCTTGAACACTCGGTGATTATCCATGTTCGTGTTCGTTTGGAGTTCCCGGAGTTCTCGGCTACGCGCCTTGCCTCAGGACCTCCGAACTTGACCGTTTTGTGTCTGGTTTTGCACCAAACACTTGTGCTTTGCCTTGGAGGGGCAGGGAATGCCTTGTGAGGCATCCCCACACACCACCGGTAGTGGCTAGAGGCCACCGGCTGGTTGGTGTTGCCATCGGCACTATATTGTGCCGGTCGGCACTCTTTTGTGCCGGTCGGCAGTCAATTTTGTCAAAATGACAATTTTGCCCTGCCGACTACTGTTCAGTTGCTTTTTGAGATATTTTGAAGCAGCTGTATAGCATTTGTTTCCCCTCCATACACGTGTATGGAGGGATGAGCCTTTGGTTTGCTTAGCTTGTAAGCTTTGTTGCCTATAAGAGAGGGCTCTCTTCTCTTGGCTCAAGGGTTAGAAAAATTAGACATTTTTAGAGAGAAAAGATAGAGAAGAAGCTCTGGTTCTAGGTTAGAACTTGTGTATCTATCCTATCTCTCTTTTCCTCTCTTGTTTCTATACTAGGTGCTTTAATCCATATTATTGCACACAAGCACCTAGTGTTTCACCTTCCTTCGGTTACTGAGGTTCTAAGGGCTGGTTCTTGAAGTTTTTGGTTGGATTTGAGCTCAAGGAAGCAACAACATCAACCTTTGTGAAGGTGGTCTTCAAGGGTAAGAAACTACTCCTTTTTACCCCATTTTTGCACTCCATTTTTGCATAGTTTAGAACTGTTTTTGTGCTTAGCATTTAATACAAAAAAGTTCTATTTTTTAGTCCTCTTTATTGTTGGTTAAGAGTGTTTTGTGCTTTGGGGAGGTTTGACCACCCTTAGGCCTTGAAAAGGCCTCATTTTGTGCTATTTTGTGAGAGCTCCGGGATTTTGGTGTTGAGGTCTCTTCACCACTGAAATCTTGAGGGATTTCAGTGGTGAAGATGATGCCTTGAAGTCCCAAGAAGGAGAGGGTCACCCCCTCTCCTTGTTGTCCTTGAAAAGGACCTATTTTGCCTCTTGAGGGAGCCCCATGTTTGGTTGTTTGTTGGTTATGCCATGGCTGTATTTTGTGCTCATATTGCCATATTATAACTTTGTATCATGTTGGTTTTAGTACTCCTTGCATGTTTTGCATAGATGCTTTGTAATGCCTCTTTAGTCCTTTAACATGCATTAGGTTGTGTGCCTCTATTCTAACATGTTTTAGGCTTAGATTCATGAAGCTTGTATGCTTATTTTTCCATGAATAAGGTCTGTCCATGGTTACTTTGGTCGATCTTAGCTTGCATCACATAGCCTCTTTGCATTTGGCTTGTTGGCCTTAAGAGCATGAAAGTATAGCATGCCTTGCTTGCATTATTTTCAATGGTTTGGAACCATTTAGCATGCTATTTCAGTCCCTTAGACATGCTTGAATGATTGCCTTGCATGCCTCTTTGAAGTTTTGAAAGCATATGTTGTATGCCTAATGATTTGGTCATTGTGTGTGCCTTGCTCTAGAGCCACTTAGATGCCATCTAGGAGGTCCCTTTTGTATGGTCTAGGGCTGCCTTAGACCTGTTTTAAGCCTTCTTGGCCTTGTGAGACTTGGTTGGCTTAGCCATGGTTTAGGTCTCCTTTGGCTTGCCTTGGATGCTTGGACCATTTGTTGCATGCTTAGTCTATTTTGTTGCTTGGTTTGGCACCATGTCCAACATGATTTTAAAGCTTATATATGCATGTTAATATGTCCATGTTAGCCTCTTTTAAGTGTTCTTAAGAGTTGCTTGTTTATGCCTAAGTGTTGGATTATGTATGCTTGCATGTGTGCATGTATTGCATATATCTTAGCCTTCACTTCTATGGCATTTGGCCACTGATTTTAGGCTTATTTAGAGCTGCCTAACCTATGTGCAAGTCCATCCTCTTGTTGCTTGCATATGCTCCTTGAGTGTTGTAATGTATTGGTAAGTAAATGCATGTTAGGACTAACATGATTGAATGAAGTCACATGCTTGTTTGCATGCTTGGACACCCACATTACACCTTGCATACTTGATGGTTGACATTGGTGTTTCATGCCTTGTATGTTTGTTAGCTTGTATGCTCCTTTGCATTGGCATGATTGCATACTAGTTGACATGTCTAGGATTGCATCACATAAACATGCATGCTCTACCTCTTGACCAAGTCATGATAGAGGCTTAGCACCCTTGTGTGTTTGTTTGGTTTGCATGCATTTGAAATAGAAGTTGCACATTTGGTTCTTTGGGCCATCATGCATGGAAATGCGTGATTGGTGGCCCGAGAATCGAGGCACATGCCCCTTTGAGTCACAAATATGATAAGGGGCATGATTGGTGCACACATTGTTGGAATTACATTGCCATGTAAGTTTTTGCCCTCTGCTGCTGTGAGTTGCAGGTTCTGCAGACATTCAGTGCCGGCCGACAGTATTTAGTGCCGATCGGCAGTCTGTTGATGGCCGATGGATGAATTTTGTGCCGGTGACCTCATGCTGATGCCGGTGGAAGTCCTACTCAGCCGATGATGTCCCTCAGTGTCCTGGGAGGCACTACTGAGACTTTGGCAGTCTTCTGAGATGCAAAGCAGGGAAAACAGAGGCAATCTAAGCATGGCAGTGCAATTCCGAGCAAGTCCCGAGCATGCGTTGCATCCGGCCCTCATCTCGAGGCGATTTACTGCTTTAATTAGATTAATTAATTTATTTGATTAATTTAGTTGGACTGTAATATTTTAATTAGTTTGCGTAGTTAATTAATCTGTATTATTATTTTGGTCCCTCCGAGTGGGGGCAAATTTGTAATAAGTGTGGGTGAGTGGTTTGTATGTCTTCCAACCCCCACTTCTTTCTTCCCTTTTATTTACCTGCTTATGATGGTAGATTAGGGCACGTCTATTTTAGCATACCTTATGCAATGCATGCGTGCATCCATGCATTTGTCTAAACATGCACCGGGCTCGGTACATCATACAAACTGCATTGTATTCTAAATTCCAACTTGAATACGTGCATCAAATGATTGCATTTCACGTGCCATTTTAGGGTTAGCCGAGCCTACTCTAAATTGCATCCTTGCCTGTGTTGCATTAGCCACTTAACACGACCTAGGGACATGCATGTCTGCTAACTAGTTTCTTGTTTTGGCACGGAGTACGATGTAAGTATTTTACGCTTTAGCATACCACATGCGTGTGAATGTTGCCATGACAGTATGCTTACCATGCGGCTAAGTGCTTATGTGAGATAAACTGTTTGAATGCCTGTGGGTGGAGGTTGGGTTGCTTGAGTTGGAAAACTCATTGAAATCTGTGTTTTAGCCTACTTGCGAGTAGCAAATTCCGAAGCATTTTCAAAACGAACGGATATGCAATATTGATTTCCAAATTAGGCAATCTAGTCTATACTTGTTTGCTGTGCGCATAACATAGTAATTCTAGGCTAATAATTGGAATAAGAGCATGTAATGTTTTCAAAATCGGATATCACGGTTAGTAGAGGCCAATCTTCAGACCGGGCGAGAGGGGGTGCTCATAGCTGATCTTCCCCGATCGTACCCAAGCTCCCGAGCCAAGACTACTTTGGTTATGACGGACACGTGGCCTTCGGCATCGAGTCAGGGTTTCCTAAATTTCCCATTTTAAAAAAAATTTTTAGGTGGCGACTCTGTAATCTGGCAAAGCAGTCCATGTTTGGCACTACTTTTCAAAAAAATCTGTTTTTCTTCAAAACGATTTGCCAGAGTTGGACTCTTTGGTTCAAGATTTAGAACCACAAACAAAAAGGGGAGTCCGAACTGTAGTAGCATCAAGGCCCCCACGCGGGCGCCATTACAGTTTTTGGCGACTTCGCTGGGGAGTTTAGAGAGCTTGACTCGAACTCGTGATATCCGTTTTTGACTACACTTATGTGTTTCTTTGCATTGCATGTGCATTGGTGTGCCTAGGACACCGTGTTGGCCATCTGCTATTCCTGAGCGGTTTGCCGGAGGCTTGTCTTGTCAAGGCATGTCCATAAGGCTGACCGGTTGCGGGCTCTGCCAGTATGGGAACACAAACCCCAGTTTTACCGGGGCACCCTTTTTGACCATTCGACCTAGTGCATATTCGGAATCCGTAGTGACCATTCCAGACTAGGACAGGTTGCTTACCCGATATAGGTTATTTGAAACCGCTGTGTGCTATAGTAAAACCCTAGCTCCTGACAAAATAGGACAGGGAAACCCTACCCCAACATAGGGGTGTATTGGCTCTCATTTATCTGCTATGTGCTTTTTAGAGTGTATCTCTGCAGGGGAACGCATATATCAGTTTGCAAAGTTTGAGCATCAGGCCTGAGGGCACTAGTATCAGTATTGTTGAGAATCAGTTGTGTCTGCGGGTGTCAGTTCAGTTTTGAACAGTAATCCTGGGGAACAGTGATCAGTAGTAGAGTACAGTTGTCCGGCTACATCCGTGTTTGATCTGTTTGGGGCTGAAATACTGCTTGTTTTCCGTTTCAGTTCAGAGATTCAGAGGGTCGATCCAGAACAGCTAGTGTCTTCTTCTTGCTGAGGCAGAACTGAACATGACGCAAAACTCAGAAGAGATTGTGGTCATGACGGCCGCGTTGAGTCAGGGAATCACCCTACAAGATGAGACTACTGTTGACATGCCGCATCCACCTAGGTCGCCTGCCGCACATCCAATATGGACTCCTCAACTATATCAGGCTCGCGAGCCTACTACATTTGAACTAATGGGAATGATAGGTGATCTTCAAAGATCCGTGGCGGATCTCGCCTATGGAATGTCTGTTTCGCCACCAGCCGCACCATATGCCGGAGGCTTCATACCCCAGGAGCCCCCGCTACTGGGACGAATTGTAATTGAACTCAACCAACCGGAGATGACCTCCAGCTATGGTAACGACGCAGCAAACCAAACTCTAGATCAGGCCGAGGCCAGAGATAAAGGCAAGATGAAGACAGATGCCGACCCCATCGAACAACTGCTGTGGGCAGTAGAGGCTTTGAAAGCCGGAGGGATGAACAAGCAACAGATATCCGCAGTTGTGTCAAAAGCTGTGGAGGACGCTTTCCCCACTCCGCCTGAGGGCAGTTCCAGTCAATCAGAGAATCGAGATAGGCCCTGTCATGTCAAGACAGTTCTTCCCGCTCCCAACCTTGCATCCGGAAAAGATCAAAAATCCAAGGCCGCACCCGCCGATCCGTTCGCTAGTGCATCTAGTAAGAGTGCTCAGGCCCCAAAGTATCTGCCCCGAGGGCACAGGGTCTTCCACCCTCTCTACATGCCTTTGTCTAGGGCACTTTTGATTTTGGCCAAAAAGGGGCATCTTAAACCCTTGGAGCCCCGACCCCTACCGAAGAATCTCCCTGCCACGCATGATGCTTCCCTGTACTGTGCGTACCACCAGCAGACTGGCCATGCCACTGATAATTGCTTCCGCCTCCGTCATGAGGTACAAGATTTGATTGACAACGAGGTTATCCTCCCGCCTACCTCAGCAAAGTCCGTCACCACTCAGTTGTTGGATTTCGAGGATACAGATACTGCAAGTATGTAATCAGAAGGTGAACCGCCTGCGGGCAGTGTCTGGTACATTTTTGGATGTGGCGTTTGGCACGCATTTTTGAGCACCTGCCAACGCTAGTTTTGTAAATCCTGACTTGGGTGTCGAGTCAGTCTTTTGTTTTGTTTTGAGTCTGTCTCTCTGTATTGAGTCAGTCTTTTTGCTTACAGAGTCTGTCTTGTTGTAATGAGATAGTCTCCCTTGTATAGTATACCAGGTGATTTCGGGGTTGTTGCCTCAAACACCGTTTTGTCTTATAAATAGTTGTTTTTGCTTTTTTGAGTTTGTTTCTGCCGAGGAGCCAGTTATGCCAACAAATCTGAATGAAATAGCTGTGGCTATCACGTTCCGTATTTGTTGCTGTTCGAATCAACCGTGCCAGAGAATGTGAATGGAACGACAGTGCGTACCGCCTGCTCTCTTGTGCCTTGAACATCGTTATGATGACCTGAGCTTTTCATAAAACCCTTTTCAAACACTGCGGTGATAAAAACAAAGAGGAAGGAATTCCTCGGGTTTTGCAAAATTTTGACCATTTTGAGAGAAAGAGAGGCATGTTAAGCTTTTAATGAATGAAATCATGCTTGTCAGCGTGAGTACTGAGAAGGACCCTGGCCTGATCCAGACTGGTTCCACACTATCTTCAACACGAGCGATTTGTCGCTTTCTTAAAAACTTTCAAAAACAAAATATTTTGCGCAGTCTTGCGAAGACCTGTGTGGAATCGCTCTTGAGATTGTGCAGCCCAGGATCGCTCTCAGCCTCGAGATTCGATTTATCTGTTGCAAACCGGAATCTGTTCAAAACATTCAGTGCCATGAAACGCCTGTGTGGCCCATTTTGAAGCAGCCCTCGAGCAAGAGGCACCAAAGCCAGATCAAGGAGATCAGATCCCACCAGGCAAGGCTCATGAAGCAACCGTGATGGATTCTTCTGCAAATCAACACCACAGTCACTCTCTTGGATACAGAGAGGCTTCAAACTCAAAACCATTTGGCATGGGCTTGCTCCACTTTTACCCTTTGAGAGGCTCGCTGGACCGAAAACCCGGAAGGGCGGCCCAGGCAAAAGTTAGAGCAAAGAAAAAAAAATCAAAATACGAAGAAAAATAATACAAAAAGAAGCAAAAAGAAAAGAAAAGAACAAAGAATAGCAAAAGAAAAGAAAGAAAAGAAATGAAAAAAAATGCAAAAGAAAAGAAAAAGAAAAAAAAAAGAAGAAAAACAAAGCTCGCAAGGTCGAAAACCTGCAACAGGCGCCTTGGCAAAAATTAGAGCCTAAACAGTGAAGGTTAAAATACCCGAGTGTACCTTAACCGGAACTACGTAAGGCTTGATTCCCATGTTTGGGATACGTAGGCAACTTCACCCTGAAGTCCAGCCCCCAACGCTTCCATAGCGTTTCAGTCCATGTCATGGTTTTGATCGCTTGTGCCCTCTCCTAATCCGATGTCTCGGTCACGACGGTTAGAACTACGTGATCAACTTCCTCTTGAAGTCCAAGCACCAACACCTTCCAGGTGATTGTGTCCATATATTGATTCAGACCGTCCTCGTCTCCTCCGCGTCCGAGGGTCCGATCGTCATCAACAAGGACTGGCTTACAACATGCTGCGATATCATCCAAACAAGGGGCAACTTTCCGTTGCCATGCATTGCTACAAGTTACCCTGAGTTACCGTCCAAACCAGGGGCAACTTTCCGTTGCCTTTATCCCCCTTTAAGCCAGGGGCAATTTTCCATTGCCATCGATCCGAGGTTGCGCATCTCGAGGGTAAGTTCTATGCTCGTCGAGCATCGACTGTTTGCGAAAATAGATTTTGAAAATTTTTACTGAAGTTGATTATTTTCTCGAAAACTATTCCATTCTCCAAAACCGGGCCTTTTGTTTGGACCCAAAAAGGAGAATTTTCAGTGCCCATAGCCTGACTTGCATGATTTTAAATCAAAAATCGAATAGTGTGTTTATCCAACTCTCATTTTTTATCAAAACTGTTTTAGAAAACAAAAAAAATGGTCAAAATGACGAACTAGGGGCACAGTTGAGTCGGGTGTTCCGTCTTCCCCCTCGTCGCCAACGCACTTGCCCGAGAGGCACTTTATCTACCAGAAGAAGTGGCTGCAAGCTAGCTGTATCGGGCGTGAACCCACAACCTCTCGTTTACTCGTCAACCACTCTGGGGAGGGATGAAAAATGAGAGAATAAAGAATAGAGAGGAGTAAGTTGAGAGAAAAGTGAAGAAAAGGGTTTTTGAGAGAAAAACCGAGCCTGAGGGCCGAGCGATGCGAGTATCACAAATCAGAAAGGGTGGGAAATAATACCCGGAGGAACTGGCTTCTCGAGATCTGAGGTCTTTTTGTAAACATGTCTGTGTGTCGTGTCTTTTGATTTGTCGACCTTGATTTTGGCTTTGAGTCTTTTCCGAGCATGTCTCATTATGTCAGGTCGTGTGCCTTTTGTTTCTTTGTTTGAGTCTGTCTCGTCGTGTTCTGTGGTAGGCTCGATACCCCGGTTGAAAACCCATCCTTTTCCAAAAAGTAATCGCTTGTGCTCAGAATGCTGTGCCATTCTCTGCAATCATGCGAGGCAGGAGAAGAAAAGAGAAAATTTGGGACATCCAAGTGTGTTTCAACCTCAACCGTTTCAGTTTTCGTAGTCCATCTTGTCAGATCGGGGCTGTTTGTTCAGGGTTTGCTATGTGCAGGATGAACCGAGTGCTGTGTTATGGGTTGTATGCAGATCGATCCCCAGTAGAGTATGGGCTGTCTATTCAGTTTGAGCAGTGGTTTGTATGAGTTGTTTTGCTGTTAATTGGTTGGTTATCCGATTATCATAGTACAATTGCTCAATTTGCAGACAACAAATCAATATCATTTACATTTGAGGTGTAACATGACGCAATGCAGTGCAAAGTATGAAAGATGCAGATATGTACAGATATAACATTCTTTTCAGACAAAAAGTTTGTTTCATTTCATATCATCTTTTTCAAGTACATAGTTTTGGAAACAAAAATCTGCCTACGGCAGTACAAAGTACTCTATCTACCAACAAAAGAGAAAAGTACAAGAAAAGAAATAAAAGAAACAGCAAAAGTCTGGGTCATCAGCATCATCAATGGCCTCGCGCCGGGGGATCTGTCCTCGCCCTCTTCCTGGGCAGAAGTCCAGGAGCATCACCAGAAGTGTCACTGTCTGAGCCCGAGCCCGAGCTGCCCCCGGCCTCCTCCTCGGATGACTCCGCCTCCTCCTCAGACTCGTCGTCTGGAACTGGAGCCCGCGAGCTGCTCCCGGCGTAAGTACGCCCTCCTCTGGTGCGGGGAATATCCTGCCATCCCGAGTAGAAATGGGAGGTCCAGATGGAGCGCCACCACCCACTGGAGGAATCGGGAAGGGAGGCTGAAAAGTACAAAAGGCAAATGCATCAGTATACATGAAGCAGTTTATCAATGCAGAAAGTACAGTGTATGAATGCCGTGAGCAGTTTATCAGTGCAGAATGCAGTGTATGAATACAGAGTATGAATGCCGTGAGCAGTTTATCAGTGCAGAATGCAGTGTATGAATACAGAGTATGAATGCCGTGAGCAGTTTATCAGTGCAGAATGCAGTGTATGAGTACAGTTTGTGAGTGCCGTGAGCAGTTTATCAGTACAGAATGCAGTGTATGAATACAGTGTATCAAGTGCCGTGAGGGCTGGGTATCCAGTGTTGTGTTATGCATCAGATTATGCGAAGCAGTTTGTGTATGGTTTGAAGCTATGACAGAGAGAACATACCGGAAGGCCGTAAAAGGCTAGGAACTCGAAGGTCCGCTGCAGCATCCCCGTCATGGAGGCATTCATCTCCAGTAACTGCCGGGTGTATCCAGAAGACGCCTGCAAGGGAATCAGATGCATCAATATTCTGTGGAATATCAAATAAACTAAAATGAAATGACTGTACAGAAATGCAGTAATACATACCGGAGGCAAGTCGGGGACACCGACAAACTCGTGATCAGCCGGCGGAGGGGCGAAGGGAATCTGATAGGTCGCCCTATCCGACCCTCGGAAAGTCAGTGAAGTAGGCAGAGCGGGCCAACTGGCCGTCCGTCCTCTCTGAACTCCGCCCCTGCCACAGACTCGAGCCCTCCTCGGCGCTCCTCCTCCTACTCCTGCTCTGGCCGCTGGCGCCGCAGGTCTCTCTCTCTCTCAGCTCGGCAACCACCGCTCAGAGGCTGCATGATGAAGGTCCGGACGTACTCCGAGTAATCGCCCTCGCCTCTGTAGCCACTCGCCTCCCAGCCGATGGTGTAGTCCGCCATCTGCTCAGCGGTGAAACGCTCGGTGTCCCTCATATGCTCAGGAGGGTGCACCGGGACTATCTGCTCAGGTAAGCCCAGAGTCTGACGCAAGAAGCGCTCGCCCAGGTACCAAGCCCGACAGACTGGGCCCTCCAGCAGAATCCGGTAACGCGAGGTCTCGACGGCGCCGGCAAACCGATCCCGCATCATCGCTGGCAAAGGAGCCCACGGCTGCCAGGTGATCTGAAATTGAAATACAGTTTGTTACCTACTGGTATTGCAAATATACAGTGGAAAAGCGAAGCTTAAATGAACTGCAAGTAAAACATACCTCTGCGGGAGTGATGGTGTCGAAGTAGCGGCGGAAGAAGCTGAACGTCTCCCGCGGCCGCCGTGTGCACCTCCCGTCATAGCGGCGTGAGAAGGGGATGACTAGAGGAGTCTCCATCTCCGGCACTGGCTCCAGCCTGGGAAAGTAGGCATAGACCCACAACTGCAAGACAGATGTCAGTATGACTATCGGATCAAGCAGAATACAGAATAAAGCAGAAATAACAGAGCCGTGTGTTGTGTAGTGTATTGTGCGGAGTGTACAGTGTGAGTAGTGTACAGTCAGTGTAAAGCAGAGTATGTGTGTGCCGTGTGTACAGTATACAGTCCGTGTGAAACAGACTACAGTGTGTGCAGTGTGCAGAGTACAGAAAATGTAAAGCAGAAATGTAAAGCGGAAAAGGAAATGTACCTCCCAAGCACGCCAGTAACCCCCGAGCAACTGTCCGCTGCCGCGGGAGACTGAGCTCATATAGCCGTAGAGGGTGGCCAGAGCCGCACCACCCCAATCGAAACGCAAGATATCTCTGACATCCACCAGTGCGCTGAGAAGGCAGAGAGGCACTGTGTTCGCCCGATCGGCGAAAATCGTCGTCCCAAACAGGAACATGAGGAAGCCGCGTGCGTATCTATCCACGGCCTCCTGAGTCATCGGGGCTGCATCAACGAGGGCAGGCTGGACCCTGAACTGCACCTCGAACCAGGAGTAGCGGACGAAACCTGGACGCGCAAGAGGTGGCGCCTCGCCAAGCAAATAGATCTGAGCGGCGGTCCACTCATCCATATCGATGTCGAAGGGGATCGGATCACCCCCCACCCCGATGCCTGTGAGCATCGAGAAGTCGTAGGGAGTCATCGTCATGTCTCCCGCCACGGATAGGTGGAATGAATCGGTGGTGTCCCACTACCTCTCTACCAGGGCAGCTAGAAGAGGCCTGCAAGCAGTAAGCCGGGTCAGACCCCTGCAGAAAGCGCCGAAGCCGGCCTGGTCCACGATACGTCGAACCGCCTCGGGAAGCTCCGCGTACCAATCTCGAGCCGCGACGTTCCCATACCCGCGGATGGTATGGGAATCTCCCTATTTTCAAACAAATAGCAGCAAAGCAATATGAAATGTACAATTTTGAAGAAACAGTGGTTCAGTGCCAATCTAGCATGTGTGCAAGTTTTTTAGATTCAAGCAGATACCGGGTGCCGGTGTGCTTACGGTGAACTACAACGTGTGATGCGTCAGCGTGTTTGAGGGGTTCAGTGCAAATATGGCATGTGTGCAAGCTTTTTAGATTCAAATAAGTGCTGGGTGTCGGTGTGCTTACAGTGAACTACAACGTGTGATGCGTCAGCGTGTTTGAGGGGTTCAGTGCAAATATGGCATGTGTGCAAGCTTTTTAGATTCAAATAAGTGCTGGGTGTCGGTGTGCTTACAGTGAACTACAACGTGTGATGCGTCAGTATGTTTGAGTGGTTCAAGATAGATATGGCATGCGTGCATATTTTCAGATTCAAGCAGATGCTGGGTGTTGGTGAGTTTGTAGTGAAATGCGGTGTGTGCCGTGTGTTTGGGTGATTGAGGCTAGTGCAGTGTGTGTGCATGTGTCCGTCTTAAACAGATATCAATTGTAAGCATGATTGCAATCGACTACAGTGAATAGTGTATCAGAATCAAGCAGTTAAAGAACGAAAACAACTTTGACAGTTAACAGTTCTACATTGCAGAAAGTAAAACAGGGAAGAGTGTTACCTCGGAAGCGCCAAAGGATAGGTGAGAGGTCGGCTCGCATAGGAGGAGCTCCGGGTCCAATGCTCGGTCAAAGCTGCGAAAATGGCGGAGTCCATCCGGTGGTAGCACATGAATCGCTGGGCGGTATGTCACCGGGTCGAAAGGACGCTCGCTCAACGGGAGAAGCTCGACCCCGGGATCTATCTCATGATCCGGGGGAGTCCTGACATGTGGAATGTCGTCAGTCATGATAATGGTAGTGAGAAAATGGCCGGAAAATCCGGAATGCGGAAAGCCAACCGAAAAAGTCAACCCCGAGCGGGCCGAAAATGGCCGGAAAGGCCGGAAGATGAAAAGACACGGAAATGAAGAGGAAACCGAGGGGAACAAGTCCCGAAAAAGCGGAAATAGCAAAAGAGGCTCCGAAACAAAGATTTGTTCGGTTGAAAATGTGCGAAATGCGATGAACTTCGCGAATCGAACGATGAAAATGGCGCGAAAACACAAAGAAATGGCGAAATGAGGAGAGAAAAAGGCTCTAGAGAGAGAGAGTTGATTTTCGGCGGTGGAGAAGTGAGAAAATAGGGTTGGGAACCCTATTTTAAAAGACCCATTGCAAAAAGTCAAAACTGTCCCCGATCAGTAACTTTTGACCGGTCGGCACTATTATGTGCCGGTCGGCACAATATTGTGCCGGTGGAACTTTTATGCAGCCGGTGGCCACCTAGTCTAGCCGGTGATGTTCCCACAGCCTTGTTTAGGCCATGTGGGTAGTTTCTGGTCTTCATAGCTCAAGAAAGTGCAAGAAAGTGAATCCCCGATGCTCAACCGGCCTCCGTTTTGACCTCGGACCGTGTCTTCTGTGCGTGGCACTCAGATTCAAGCAAAGATTGTATCCTTTTGTCTTTTACAAGATTCAAAAGTTGCCCCGTGTGCGTTGCACGCATCCATCACATTGTCCGGTGCGTCGCATCGCGCCGTCTTGTACGTCCCTTGCGACTTGCACCGTTTTGCATTTTCGTGTGGCATGCGTGTCATACTTGCATTTCATTTTCCATTCAATGAGGTATGCGTGCCTCATTTTGCATTTCATTGCATCTCGAGGTACGCGTGCCTCGTTTTGCATTTCATTTTCCATTCAATGAGGTATGCATGCCTCATTTTGCATTTCATTGCATCTCGAGGTACGCGTACCTCGTTTTGCATTTCATTTTCCATTCAATGAGGTATGCGTGCCTCATTTTGCATTTCATTGCATCTCGAGGTACGCGTGCCTCGTTTTGCATTTCATTTTCCATTCAATGAGGTATGCGTGCCTTATTTTGCATTTCATCACATCTCGAGGTATGCGTGCCTTATTTTGCATTTCATTGCATCTCGAGGTACGCGTGCTTCGTTTTGCATTTTATTTTTCGTCTAATGAGGTATGCGTGCCTCGTGTCCATTTCAGTTTTGCATCCTGAGGTATGCGTGCCTCACTTTGCATTTTATTTGCATTTCGTTTTGCATTTTGCATCTTGAGGTATGCGTGCCTCATTTTGCATTTCATTTGCATTTCGTTTTGCATTTTGCATCCATGAGGTATGCGTGCCTCATCTTGC
The DNA here is from genome assembly GCA_022316695.1 of Camellia oleifera. Lineage (NCBI taxonomy): Eukaryota > Viridiplantae > Streptophyta > Magnoliopsida > Ericales > Theaceae > Camellia > Camellia oleifera. Next base: position 69,209,113 of record CM039317.1, on the reverse strand, counting down.
ATCTCATTTTGCATTTCATCGCGCTATTTTGCGCACCTCATTGTTTTTCGCCCCGGTCTGGCGAGACCTTAAACACGCGCGGTCTAGGAGACCTTAAATCCTCGGGAGGTGCAAGACCTTCGGTGCACTAAGGTGCACCTCATTGCATTTGGCATGCATTTCATCGCGCTATTTTGCGCACCTCATTGTTTTTCGCCCCGGTCTGGCGAGACCTTAAACATGCGCGGTCTAGGAAACCTTAAATCCTTGGAAGGTGCGAAACCTTCGGCATCTGCATTATCATGCATGATTCCCGTCACGCGCTGTCATGCGCACCAATTCATGCATTGTCATGCATTTCAAAAGCCGCGCGTTGGCGCGCATTTCAAAAAAAACATGCATCCTTTCCATCATCGTGCATCATCTGCATTAAAAAAAAACAACAACAAAAACATCATGCATCATATGCATTTCAAAATAAAAATACATTTGCATTGTCTTGCATCTTTCCTCACATCATGCATCATTTGCACTTCAAAAGCAAAAACAAAAAAAAAATGCATTGTCACGCATACATTTTGCATACGGTCTAGGAGACCTTAAATCCTCTGAAGGTGCAATTCCTTTGGCGTTTGTCGTGCCCAGACGACTTTCGGTGGTCGGGTAAAGCCACCTGCCTGTTTTGCGGTGAGTTCCTAGAAGACCAACTGGGACGGTGAAAACTAGAGTTTGAACGGCTTATGCCTAGAACGCAAAGGTTCGGGATTTCCGAGACTAAAGTCTGGTTTAAATACCCAGGGGGTGTACCCTCGGCTTGAAATCTGTATGGAAGCCCCATAGGTTGAGGCGACATGTTTATACCTTAATTCTGGATACTGAACCAACCTAGTATATCGCCCTGTTGGTAAGATAGGGAAAGCTGCAATCATAGTCGTTGCATCATAGTGCATTGTCATGCATCATTTGTAAATACTGCATATGTCATGCATTTCAAAAAAAATCCAAAAACAAAAACATATGCATATGTCATGCATCATTGTAAATACTGCATATGTCATGCATCATTCTAAATATTGCATATGTCATGCATTTCAAAAAAAAAAAAAAAAAAACATGCATATGTCATGCATCATCGTATATAGTGCATATGTCATGCATTTCAAAAAACCTGCATATGTCATGCATCATCATTGTAGTATAGTGCATATGTTATGCATTTTCTGTAAATATCCATTTCCATTGCATTGTAGTTGCATGCATCCACTGCATCATCCTCCATCCATGGTTTGCGCCTTTCCTTGTTGAGCTTGGTCTGGTATGTGCTCATACTTTTCACGTCAAAACACAGTTCTGCATGTGTATGCGCCTATTCCACGTTGGTATGTTGGTTTGAGGGTAGCGGCACCTTTTCTGTGCTAGACATGGCTTGTATGTGTACATGCCCTTCCTAGGCAAAACTTGGTTTGGCTTGCGTGCCATATCCATTGTATCAATTTCTTTTGCATGCATCCACTGCATCCCCTTTCATTTATGGCTTGCACCTTTCCTTGTTGAGCTTGGTCTGGTATGTGTCCATACTTTTCACGTCAAAGCACAGTTCTGCATGTGCATCGCGCCTACTCCACGCTGGTATGTTGGTTTGAGGTTGCGGCACCTTTTTTGTTTTAGACATGGTTTGTATGTGTGCATGCCTTTCCTAAGCGAGATACGGTTTGGCCCGCGCGCCATAATCGCATATTACATTGTAGTGTAATTGTTGCATCCGGTATTAGGATCATTGTTCTTTCCTCAGCGGGTCGTCACCCCACTTATGTCAATCCACCCAATACTTGTCCTTGTGTCCGTCTACATTACTCATAGTTCTGCATGTGTATCGCGCCTACTCCACGCTGGTATGTTGGTTTCAGGTTGCAGCACCTTTTCTATGGTAGACGGACTTGTTACTTCTATCAACCTATTTGACATTTGTGTGGTTTCGAATCGCTCACGATTGAATCATGATTCAATTGCTTTGCATGTAGTTTGCATAGTTTCAATTGCATTGCATTATCATTTGCATTGTTCATACATCATTTTGTATATATTGCATATCATCTTGCATTCATTTCGCATTGTCATGCATATTGCTAACAATATTGTACCTGTTAAGTTTGCTTTCTTTGCAGGCACGATATTGTATGTACGGCTCATTTGAGGCCGGTACAACCGGACGAGCCGCACAGGTATTGTATCCTCCGAGTGAGACGTATTGAGAATTGCATAATTCTCTTACATCCTTTCTGCATTGTAGTGTAGTTTGGTGCATGCTAGCTTAAAACTGTCGCATGCGTGCTTCGTTACAGCTTTCTTTGCATGATCATTAAGTTATGCTCGGCTTCGTGCATTTTCAGTTGCATTTTGCCCCTGCCTTCGGGCGCATATCTTGCTTGTCTTGCATGTTTGTCTAAGTCTTCGGCCTGGTCAAAAATGGGTCGTCTCTGGGCTTTGACATTCACTCCCGTCATTGTTATGACTTCCGAGTTCTGTCAAAGAGGGGCAACTGTAGACATCCCATTTTTGACTGTCCTCAAGACCTGGACGTCACCGCTTGAACACTCGGTGATTATCCATGTTCGTGTTCGTTTGGAGTTCCCGGAGTTCTCGGCTACGCGCCTTGCCTCAGGACCTCCGAACTTGACCGTTTTGTGTCTGGTTTTGCACCAAACACTTGTGCTTTGCCTTGGAGGGGCAGGGAATGCCTTGTGAGGCATCCCCACACACCACCGGTAGTGGCTAGAGGCCACCGGCTGGTTGGTGTTGCTATCGGCACTATATTGTGCCGGTTGGCACTCTTTTGTGCCGGTCGGCAGTCAATTTTGTCAAAATGACAATTTTGCCCTGCCGACTACTGTTCAATTGCTTTTTGAGATATTTTGAAGCAGCTGTATAGCATTTGTTTCCCCTCCATACACGTGTATGGAGGGATGAGCCTTTGGTTTGCTTAGCTTGTAAGCTTTGTTGCCTATAAGAGAGGGCTCTCTTCTCTTGGCTCAAGGGTTAGAAAAATTAGACATTTTTAGAGAGAAAAGACAGAGAAGAGGCTCTGGTTCTAGGTTAGAACTTGTGTATCTATCCTATCTCTCTTTTCCTCTCTTGTTTCTACACTAGGTGCTTTAATCCATATTATTGCACACAAGCACCTAGTGTTTCACCTTCCTTCGGTTACTGAGGTTCTAAGGGCTGGTTCTTGAAGTTTTTGGTTGGATTTGAGCTCAAGGAAGCAACAACATCAACCTTTGTGAAGGTGGTCTTCAAGGGTAAGAAACTACCCCTTTTTACCCCATTTTTGCACTCCATTTTTGCATAGTTTAGAACTGTTTTTGTGCTTAGCATTTAATACAAAAAGTTCTGTTTTTTAGTCCTCTTTATTGTTGGTTAAGAGTGTTTTGTGCTTTGGGGAGGTTTGACCACCCTTAGGCCTTGAAAAGGCCTCATTTTGTGCTATTTTGTGAGAGCTCCGGGATTTTGGTGTTGAGGTCTCTTCACCACTGAAATCTTGAGGGATTTCAGTGGTGAAGGATGATGCCTTGAAGTCCCAAGAAGGAGAGGGTCACCCCCTCTCCTTGTTGTCCTTGAAAAGGACCTATTTTGCCTCTTGAGGGAGCCCCATGTTTGGTTGTTTGTTGGTTATGCCATGGCTGTATTTTGTGCTCATATTGCCATATTATAACTTTGTATCATGTTGGTTTTAGTACTCCTTGCATGTTTTGCATAGATGCTTTGTAATGCCTCTTTAGTCCTTTAACATGCATTAGGTTGTGTGCCTCTATTCTAACATGTTTTAGGCTTAGATTCATGAAGCTTGTATGCTTATTTTTCCATGAATAAGGTTTGTCCATGGTTACTTTGGTCGATCTTAGCTTGCATCACATAGCCTCTTTGCATTTGGCTTGTTGGCCTTAAGAGCATGAAAGTATAGCATGCCTTGCTTGCATTATTTTCAATGGTTTGGAACCATTTAGCATGCTATTTCAGTCCCTTAGACATGCTTGAATGATTGCCTTGCATGCCTCTTTAAAGTTTTGAAAGCATATGTTGTATGCCTAATGATTCGGTCATTGTGTGCGCCTTGCTCTAGAGCCACTTAGATGCCATCTAGGAGGTCCCTTTTGTATGGTCTAGGGCTGCCTTAGACCTGTTTTAAGCCTTCTTGGCCTTGTGAGACTTGGTTGGCTTAACCATGGTTTAGGTCTCCTTTGGCTTGCCTTGGATGCTTGGACCATTTGTTGCATGCTTAGTCTATTTTGTTGCTTGGTTTGGCACCATGTCCAACATGATTTTAAAGCTTATATATGCATGCTAATATGTCCATGTTAGCTTCTTTTAAGTGTTCTTAAGAGTTGCTTATTTATGCCTAAGTGTTGGATTATGTATGCTTGCATGTGTGCATGTATTGCATATATCTTAGCCTTCATTTCTATGGCATTTGGCCACTGATTTTAGGCTTATTTAGAGCTGCCCAACCTATGTGTAAGTCCATCCTCTTGTTGCTTGCATATGCTCCTTGAGTGTTGTAATGTATTGGTAAGTAAATGCATGTTAGGACTAACATGATTGAATGAAGTCACATGCTTGTTTGCATGCTTGGACACCCACATTACACCTTGCATACTTGATGGTTGACATTGGTGTTTCATGCCTTGTATGTTTGTTAGCTTGTATGCTCTTTTGCATTGGCATGATTGCATACTAGTTGACATGTCTAGGATTGCATCACATAAACATGCATGCTCTACCTCTTGACCAAGTCATGATAGAGGCTTAGCACCCTTGTGTGTTTGTTTGGTTTGCATGCATTTGAAATAGAAGTTGCACATTTGGTTCTTTGGGCCATCATGCATGGAAATGCGTGATTGGTGGCCCGAGAATCGAGGCACATGCCCCTTTGAGTCACAAATATGATAAGGGGCATGATTGGTGCACACATTGTTGGAATTACATTGCCATGTAAGTTTTTGCCCTCTGCTGCTGTGAGTTGCAGGTTCTGCAGACATTCAGTGCCGGCCGGCAGTATTTAGTGCCGATCGGCAGTCTGTTGATGGCCGATGGATGAATTTTGTGCCGGTGACCTCATGCTGATGCCGGTGGAAGTCCTACTCAGCCGATGATGTCCCTCAGTGTCCTGGGAGGCACTCCTGAGACTTTGGCAGTCTTCTGATATGCAAAGCAGGGAAAACAGAGGCAATCTAAGCATGGCAGTGCAATTCCGAGCAAGTCCCGAGCATGCGTTGTATCCGGCCCTCATCTCGAGGCGGTTTACTGCTTTAATTAGATTAATTAATTTATTTGATTAATTTAGTTGGACTGTAATATTTTAATTAGTTTGCGTAGTTAATTAATCTGTATTATTATTTTGGTCCCTCCGAGTGGGGGCAAATTTGTAATAAGTGTGGGTGAGTGGTTTGTATGTCTTCCAACCCCCACTTCTTTCTTCCCTTTTATTTACCTGCTTATGATGGTAGATTAGGGCACGTCTATTTTAGCATACCTTATGCAATGCATGCGTGCATCCATGCATTTGTCTAAACATGCACCGGGCTCGGTACATCATACAAACTGCATTGTATTCTAAATTCCAACTTGAATACGTGCATCAAATGATTGCATTTCACGTGCCATTTTAGGGTTAGCCGAGCCTACTCTAAATTGCATCCTTGCCTGTGTTGCATTAGCCACTTAACACGACCTAGGGACATGCATGTCTGCTAACTAGTTTCTTGTTTTGGCACGGAGTACGATGTAAGTATTTTACGCTTTAGCATACCGCATGCGTGTGAATGTTGCCATGACAGTATGCTTACCATGCGGCTAAGTGCTTATGTGAGATAAACTGTTTGAATGCCTGTGGGTGGAGGTTGGGTTGCTTGAGTTAGAAAACTCATTGAAATCTGTGTTTTAGCCTACTTGCGAGTAGCAAATTCCGAAGCATTTTCAAAACGAACGGATATGCAATATTGATTTCCAAATTAGGCAATCTAGTCTATACTTGTTTGCTGTGCGCATAACATAGTAATTCTAGGCTAATAATTGGAATAAGAGCATGTAATGTTTTCAAAATCGGATATCACGGTTAGTAGAGGCCGGTCTTCAGACCGGGCGAGAGGGGGTGCTCATAGCTGACCTTCCCCGATCGTACCTAAGCTCCCGAGCCAAGACTACTTTGGTTATGACGGACACGTGGCCTTCGGCACCGAGTCAGGGTTTCCTAAATTTCCCATTTAAAAAAAAATATTTAGGTGGCGACTCTGTAATCTGGCAAAGCAGTCCATGTTTGGCACTACTTTTCAAAAAAATTTGTTTTTCTTCAAAACGATTTGCCAGAGTTGGACTCTTTGGTTCAAGATTTAGAACCACAAACAAAAAGGGGAGTCCGAACTGTAGTAGCATCAAGGCCCCCACGCGGGCGCCGTTACACCTTCGTTCTTTATTTTCTCCTTTCTATCTTTTCACTCATTGTTTTTTTGTCTCTTTTTTTTCTTCTCTTTCATCACTCTTCTTTTTTTTTTCCCCCACTCATTATTGTTATCATACAACTCCTTATTACACCCAAATTGAAACCCAAAATTAAAACCAAAATAAAACCAGAAATAAAATAATAATGAAATAAAATAAAATAATAATAACAAGCAACACAAAAAAAAAAAAAAACGGAATTGAAATCACCAAAGGCCGGCCGGGCTTCAACACAGCTGGCCGGCCTTCGACAGTGGGACAGGGGCAAATTGGTAAAACCAACACCCGTGGCTGTTTAAACATGACCCAACCCTCATTTCCTTACACCCTCCATTTGAAAACACCTCATCCTCTCTCTCTAACCTTCCTCTTTCTCTAGATTTCGATTCCTCTTTAGTTACCCAACAACTTTTGCAAAATTTTTCTTTAAAACCTTCTTGATCCTCCATTTTTTGAACCGATTAAATTTTAGTTTGGTGAAGTTTTGAATTTTCTCTTGGTTTTTCTTAGATCCTCACATATGTTCCAATTTTTCCCCCTTCTCCCTTTGATTTTTTTGTCTCCTCTTTATTTTCTCTCTCCTAGGGTTTTTGTTTTGTGATTTTCACTCCAAAAACACCCAACCGCTCACTTTTTCATCTCCTCTCTATGGCTAGTGAGGAAGTACCTATTCATGACCCTGCCGCAAGTATTGGTGCTGCCCTTGGTGCAGACATGGAAGCAGAGGAGGTTGCATTGCTTCCCCTTGCCAAGAGGCCCTTTGATATGGCTATATACCAGCCGCGTACATATGTGCCACCTCCGGGCAGCATCTTGAGATTTGAGGGTTTCATCCCAGGACTAGATGAGGACACTCTACTGCGAGAGCCCATGGAGCATGTATCTGCCAATGCCCCCACAGTACGCAAATTTTCTCTTTATTTTACTTTGCATTCATGTTGAAAGTTGAAATTGGTGAACAAACCACTCGTCTCTGTCGTATATATACTGATAAAACTTCCAATTGATAGGTGATCACCAGGAGGATAGGCGGCTATGGCTCTATATCCGGCCCCCAGTGTTGGTACGAGCAACTTCTCGTAGAGGTCTGTACTTTAGTAGATGTTGCTGGCTTTGGGCCCTTCTGCTCCGGGCTCATACAGATGAGGGCCGAGTCTTGGCTTTATGGGGCCCTAGTAGAGAGATGGTGGGACACCACCAACTCATTCCACTTCTCTTCGATCGGGGAGATGACATTGACCTCATATGACTTCTCGATGCTGACCGGTTTACAGGTTGGGGTCAGCGAGCTAGTCCCTTTTGATCCAAATATGATCCAGTGAAGAGCTGCACAGCTCCAGCTTCTTGGGGCGATCCCAAACACCACTAGCCACGGGATGGTGTGCTACAGTTGGTTCTTGGAGCATTTTTCTGGCACTCAGCCAACTACTGCAGATAAGGTTGCCCAGTACACCCGTGGCTTCCTTATATATCTTCTCGGTACTACCCTGTTTGCAAACAGGGAAAATACCGTGGGATTATACATTCTAGGGGCACTGGTACACCTTCCTCGGGTGGTGGAGTACGATTGGGGTGGCGTCGGCCTAGCCACTTTATACTACTACATGAGCTCCGTCTCCCGCCGCAAGGCAGATTCACTCGGCGGCTACTGGAGGGTTTGAGAGGTACATCCTACACCGACTTTTCTGATATGCTTTACATTCTATTTGCTATTGCATTTCCTGTTCATCTGATCTATTTTCTCATATCTTCTGGTTGCCTTTTGTTTGCAGTTTTGGGTCTACACATATTTCACTTCCTTGGCTCCAGTCCCAGTGAAGCTGATCGAGTTGTCAGTACCCCGCTCTCGGTACTACAACTCGCGGTTCGAGCGACGTTGCCTTGTAGACCGAATCCTCCCATACTTCCGCCGCTTCTTCGACACGATCATGGCGGACCAGGTAACAAAATGCTAGTATTTAGCTGTTAGCTACTATAAGCATATTACATCATTCCACACTACACGGTCATTCTCATGCTGTTGCATCTGTACCATATTACCTATTCTCATGCTGTATTGACTTCTGACATCGCATTGATTTCTGACATTGCACTGCTATTCTGACACTGCACTAACATCTGTCACTGCACTGATTTCCTTATGATGCACTGGCATCTGACACTGCACTGATTTCACAGGTTGACTGGCACCCTTAGGCGGGCATTCCCCAGGTGTCGAGGATAACCTATGCCGCTGCTTGGCATGCCTTCACAATGAGGATCTTGTTCGAGAGCCCCTTTAGCCAAGTGTATTACTTGGGAGAGAGGTTCATTCGCCAGATGCGGGGCATTACTGACTCCGAAATTCCACATCCTTCTTCTCCCGGCATGAGGGTAATGGATGATCTACAGGATGGTCCTGAGCTCGACCTCTTGATGATAGGCGAGGATGGCGATTGTCATCACGAGCCTGGCGATTTCACTGCCTTTTTACACACTTGGGTGATGGCGTCTTTTACCCCAGGCGTGGCTCGAGCTGTGCTGGAGGTTGCTACTACCGCTGCCGCTGGGGCTGGCGATGCACCTGCTGGAGGTGCCCCTGTCGTTGCTCCCATTCCTGGATTTCTTGTGATCCCCACCGAGATCGTATACATGCGTCCGGACGGAGTGATCGAGCAGATCCCACTGGAGCACATCAAGGAGAGGGACCGCAGGCTTGTGTTTGCCCCTGGCATTGAGCAGGTACACATTTCTTTATGCTAGTCCATATTGCACTTTAGATTGTTTTCTGCCATTCCTATTCATTGTTCTACTATTACTTCTGTCTGCCTTTCTCAGATTCTATTCTTTTTCAGATACCCTGGGCATTTGGTGACGAGCTCTTTCGGACAATCGACCAACTGCTCCGACGGTACAGAGGAGGCAGATTGCCTTAGTTACATATGGGATTGAGGTACATTTTATCTGTAGTCGACTGTTGTTGCCATATTGTACTTGTTGCCATACTATACACTTTGTTTACTCCTACTGACATCTATCCTATTTTCAGCTTGAGCCGGCGCCAGCAGTGCCTACAGGACCTTTTGCAGCCAGTAGATGGAGACGGGGCCCGGTAAGAGGCCGAGGAGGAGCCGATCGGGGAAGAGGTCAAGTGAGGCAGCGCTCGCCTTCCGAGGAGTCTTTTGACGAATCTACGACCCCTGAGGATGAGGGAGAGGAGATTGATTTGTAGTCGAGTAGCCCTAGCGATGACAGTGATGCACCTTCTCTGCAGTCGAGGAGGAAGAGAGCTAGGATGGGCTACTGTTGATGATGATTTGCTATTTTGCTTTTGCTTTCATTTTGCAATGTAGTTAAAGACTAACTTTGGATATACCTTTATTTTTGAAGACTTTTCTTTTGTTTTTTTGCTTTGTAAAACAATGATCGGGGCTGAACCTGTCAGTTATAAAAGACAAGTTTTTGTTGAATGATCTCTTTGCACAATATGATGAATGGGATTTGCATGTGATGAATGGTGTAACCCTTGCATTGTAACCTTTAGAACTGTGAATGTTTTGTTCTTGAATTGATTTATGAATCGGATAATGACTAATAACCGGCCAAAATGTAAAATACAACTCGATGATGGAAAAATTAAACGAAAATAACTCAGAAATACTAAAAAACACTTGGTACAAACAAAAACAAGACTCAAAAGTACAGTCGAAGTCCATCCGAACAAAGGCCAGCTTTTGTTGCAACTGATCTGCACTGGACCAGCCCCAAGACCTGGCCGGGCTTCATTGATGTACGGCCAGCCATCACTGATGCACGGTTGGCCATCAGTGTGATGTCGGTCAGTGATGTCCAGCTATCATGCATAGCTTCTTCTCAAACTCTATAAATAGTGCTCCCATGTTGTTTTTCTGGCAAACTCATAAGTCTTTGATATTTTGCTCTCATGATAGAGATGTTATTTGTCAGCAGGCTTCAAGACTGGATGGCCACTTTGGATGGCTAGGAAAAGGTGAATTTCTACGGCTTCAGCCTAAATGCCCTTTTTCCTTTGAGCCACACTTCTTTTTGCTTTCCATTTGTTCATGTCACGGTTCAATGTTGGAATCCAATCACACATGTATTTAGCTTCGGGGGACAAGAAATATGCTTGACAATTGAAGAATTTCAGGCACTAATGGAATCTAGGCGTGATGAGGAAATCATACCTCAACCCCATTTTGGCCACGCCCAAGCTTTGGGACGAATGTGTGGGCTCACTCTACACGAGGTTCAATATTTGGTTCACAACGGAGAGCTAGATATTCCCAGCCTGATTCATCGATTTTCTGACGTTGGTAACCGAGGCGACCTTCTCTAGCGAGGCTTTCGGCAAGATGCCCTCTACTTGTGTATGCTGGCTCATTTCCTTTTTGCCCCAAGTTTTGGCAGGTCTAATGTTCAGTTAGTCGAAGTGGCCCAAGGTTTAAAAGAAGGCAAAAGTTGCATTAGCTTAGCACTGGCCAATACTTTGATGGGCTTAGATGCTTTTCATCGATGGGAAACTACCAACTTTGCGGGGAGTCCACTGCTTTTGCAGGTAATGTTTCCCACCATTTCTTATATGTGTTTCTCACATCTCTCGGCACTCATACTCTATTTTTCTCTCAAAACCCTTTTCCTCACTTTTTCTCTCAACATGCATCTCTCTATTCTTTAATCTCTCTTTTCTTTCATCCCTTCCCAGGTGTGGCTTATGGATAAGCTGAAGGTAGTAGACTCTTGCCCTAAGTACTCAGCTCGAGACTATTTCTTCCACCACCGACTAGTGGATTTCCCAAATGAGGGATAGTGGTGCCACTGGATATGCAACAAATTTGCTGCTGACATAGCTTGGTGTTGCCTCTAGCTTAGTCTGACCGAGATGAGCTACTGCATGACTCGGAAACTTGGCATACAGCTGATTGGCCTGACACACTGTGTTTTCTACTTCTCTTTTTGGTTCAGATGTCAGTTTGGGCATGATCAAATCTGCCCAGAGGATGGGGTAGAGTACCCAGTTTCATTCCCCATCTGAGGTTCACATTTTGGCTAGGTACCTTATTGTTTAGAGGACGAGAGAGCTTTTGGCCCCTGCCCCTAGTTTCAGTTGTGCCCTTTCTAGTGAATGCCTGGCTTGGCTCGAGGATAAGGCACAAACCAGGCCCACTTTGGTATCTGAAGCTTCCACAAGCATGAGCAGGGAACGCAGGAGCACCTGATTCATCTATGCCCCTAGTTTATTGCTTTGATCTTTCTTTTCAAGTTTTTTCAATGTAATAAAAGCAACTTTGATTTCTATCAGATAGTTGGAGAACTTCATGTTGAAATCGATGAAATTAAAGTTGCGAGCACTGAAAATTTTCCTTTTGGTCTAAAAATGGTCTAAATTGTAAAAGGTAAAATTTGAACAAAAATCAACTTTTATTAAAAATTTCCACAATCATTTTCGAAAAGATCACCACTTGACACGCACAGAATCAGACCTCGGGATGTACAATCCTCGAAAAGGATCACCACAACGTTTACACATACTAATAGCCATTGTGTTGATGCAATTCTGCAGCAAATCATTGTGTTATTCTTTTGGATTTCTATTTTTCATTATAAATGATACATTGGTACACTCGACACATTTGGCTGCTACATCGCACGTTCACATCGTGGTGCCTACGGAATAGAGACCTAGACCACTATCTCATGCCACCATCACTTCTGGATTAAACTTTGAAATTTATAATCCGTTTTCGAAACCGCTCCGCTCCACTATAGTTAATACATATATATATATTTAACTTCTAATGAAATATCAAAGTAAAAATGAGTGTGAGAGATATTTAAGATGTGAAATTTGTTACAAATTAGTAGTTATTTATATGAAAAATATTATGCAAATTAATTTTATATATTATGCAAATTCTTGATATTTGTTTAAGAATTTTCTTCAATTAACAAGCAAATTAAAACCGGCCCAAACCGCAGTTTGGTTATTTACAAATTTGCAATCCACGGTTTAATTTATAATTTTACTCTCAAACCGCCTGAATTGTATCGCACACACCCCTAATCACCATTAACACAATGATTATGTTGTACAAAATGTATATTTAAATAAAAATACATAGATTCAGATTTGATTAAATTTAGATTACAAAATAAGAAATGATGGAACTAATTTAATCTAGAAATTACAAATTGATAAACAAAAATATAGACCAAACATATTCTAGAATATCATAACAAACATAAATAAAAAAGAGGAAGCAAACTGAAGCCTGTGTAACCGCAGTTTCCTTAAAACAGATTTACTGTCTCACCGTAGGGTGCTGGAGGTATGTAGGCGTCTATTTCCTAATATATGATAGTCGAAACCAACTAAAACATAAGCACCTTTTCTATAGTTTCGTTGAACTTTGACAATGTCAGTACTCTTTCACACTAGGAAGAATAACATATGCAAACTGACTACATAACTAGAGAACAAAAATTCTGAGTACCAAACCAAAGGAGGGTGGTCTCTATTTATACACAAGGAGAAGAGATGAGGAAACCTTCAGCCATGAAGGCTAGCAACAAATGCAGGAATAAAGTCTGCAAAACTGATGAAACAATGCATAAATGAATTCTACAAACTTGATGGAGTAAAACCCATCTTAACTGTAGAGGTTACACACTATACACATGTGTGTATATCTGTAACTACCACAATCTAACCTAGTCCAAAAAAGATTAAGTTGATGGGCCACTAACCCAGCCTAACCTAAACCTTATCCAGTCCAGTAAGCCTCAAGCCTCAAGCCTCAAGCCTCAAGCCCAAGTACAAGCACAAGCCCAAGATCCAAGATCTATGACCCATGGATCACAAACCACAAACTCGAACTTGGCTCGGCCTAGTTCAAGTGGGTGGGTGGGCGGCGCGTGCGTGTGGTATTTTTTGCATAATTAACTTGGACCATAGTTTTGACCCAAGCCCATCCTTGAAGTATCCATAACTCCATTTCTTCGAAAAATTTGGATGCCCCATAGGGCTCACATCCTTATCAAAAATTAGGAATTTAAATGCCTATCAATGTTTTCCTCTACAATCAATGCGGGATAGGTAGTTACACACTTTTCTCAATACCTCATTCATGAGGCCAACTTTATGGGACAATTTCTCATTCAATTTTTAATGGTTTTTTATCATTCTTTTTGTGAAGTAAAGATCTTATTGCAAAGAATCTAGACCCACTTGGACCCACCTCAATTGGTGGTTGGGACCCACTTTAATTTCATATTAAAGTCATAAAAAAACCATTTTTTTCTAACAATCCCCCACATGAATAAAAATTGACCAAATAAATAAAAATGGACAACGTTTAACAACAGAGACTCAGAGAGAAAGCACACAGACTAACTCTGCATCAGAAAAGGTAGTCGTTGGCCTTGAACCTTTCGTAGTGAAAACCTATCAGATTTACTGGCTGACCAGTGAATGTGATGTCTTGAATTGTTCTGTCGTTTGTGTAAACCAAGAGAATAGATGCCACACAGGAGTTACTCTAACCATTGTTCTATTCTCACTAGTGTGCCTGGTTTGACCTTGGAACACTTTCCTGGTTTAGTGAGTATTTTTAAAGAATTCGGCTTTGTCAATTCTTAAAGAAGCAACCCCATTTGCACTCACATAGGTGACCTACATAAGGTATCTCGCTATACCACGGTTGACTACTCACAGCACTTGGGTCATTAAAAGCATCAGCTTAGCCTTCCACCCCACAGGGTATCATTGTATAAAGGAATGGGCAAGAGGATTTACCTCTACAGTGACTCACTCGTTACACGCAATTGGGTTGTCCCTTTGAACCTAGATCTTGGGATCTCCGACCTACTAGGTTGGGTTTTCCGTTCCAATAATAATTGCTAAAGGCCTTAACTCCATTCATCTTGATAACTTTTCTACTTACGCTCGATTTAACCCTTTGGTTAGCGGATCCGCAATGTTGTCTTTAGGCTTGACATAGTCTATAGAGACAATTCCATTAGAGAGTAGTTGTTATATGTAATTATATCTACAACGGATATGCCTCGACTTTCCATTATACATATTACTTTGTACCCGTTCAATTGCTAATTGGCTATCACAATAAATACAAATACCAATGGGATGCTTTTACTGTTACCAAGTGTGCCCAATAGTTCAGACTCCGGATCTGCTGATCTAGTCTCACTAGTGCAATGTAAAACAGAAAATGAGAGTCCAAATCTGGCAACTTTTCATAGAAAATCCATTTTATTGCAAAACATTGTCATAGATGGACTACATCACCAGATTTCAAAGTTGCCACCTAATCGTTTGGGGAAATTAGGAAACCCGTGACTCGTGCCAAAGGCTACCGTCCATCATAACCAAAGTGTCTCAGCTTAGGAACTTAGGTATGAGAGGGGAAGGTCATTAATTAAGCACCCCCCACACTCGATCAAAGATCGGCCTCTACTAAGTCATAATATGGTTTTTATAATCAATATATATCAATGTCTTGATTATTAATAATGCTACCATTACTATATGAGACATTCAAATATAGATTGTGTCGTTAATTTTGGTTATGCTCTAACTTCGTGCTTTTTTGAAAAGGATTTTTTCTTGGATAAAATCTGCAACATAATAATCATCTACACTCCAAAATAAATAACACAACCTCCACCCACTGGCATTCAAGCAGATATCTCATTTAAGCATTTAGTTTCATGGTATGGCAACATATACAATAAGGAACATACACATGCAAGATGCTAAATCTTAAAAATGCTCACCTAGTACTCCAAGGCGAGCCCCAACACATATACAGATATATACAGATATGCATGATCTTATTTGCAAATTACTAATACAATATATACACGATATGCGCCTAGGAGTTCGAATACTAAAATATGGCATGAATGTCATCTCAAGACATGTGGCTACGCACGTATTCATATTTAAAGATAATAAACCCCACAAATGCGGATGAATTGGACCCGAATGCATGAAAAATGGATGCAATATAAAGGCATGATAAAGAAAACATGATGCATTACCGAAAGTGAGTAAATAAAAGGGTTAGAAAAACATGGGGTTGGAAGATTATTACAAAAATTCAAATAAGGAAAAAGGGGAGAGAGAGAGAGAGAGAGAGAGAGAGAGAGAGAGATTATTACAATAATGAATCGATTCAGACTAACTACTACTAAATCTAACAAATCATACTAAATAAAGAAAAGAAATAATCCAGAGGTTCCAAAACTATGTAGGGAAGCATTTTCCAGAAACTATCTATTCTGTTCTTGGGGATGGAATAACCAACCAAACATAAAGTGAGTCGGCCGAAGTAGTAAGTGGCCGGTCGAATTCCTTCTCCAGCTAGGGATTAGGTCAATATAGGATTCCAAGACAGAGGCCAAAAGAAGTCTTTCTGGGGGGGCTCTTACTCCTTCCACCTCCTCTATTGACAGGGATCACTAGGGGTGGAGGTGGATGGACTATAGCCCTTAACAATGACATAAACAGATATATATATATAATAGATATTTTGCTAAAGAAACAAATTAAAAGGATCAAAATGAAGAACAAATTCAAGCCCAAGAAATGGATATAAACCTACATCTTCTCTTTGTGAATAAGGGCAAATTAATATCCAAATCCATGCTATTAAGTGGAGAGCATAGATTATTGCAAATCATTTCTTAGTGGAAGCTTTGCCCATTAAAACAAGAGATTCATCAAATTTATTGAAAGCTCTTCATCTAGTCATAGAACAAGGATGGTTACACCCCTTTTTATGTTCACAAATGATTGAGAGGGGAGGTTTAAACTTCCTTTGACCCAAAACCACTTGTTTTACTTCCAAAATACTCAATGAAAAAAGGAAGACAGCACTTGCCCACATCAATCCCATAGATCACCCAAGCAATCTCATGTAACAAACCCTAATACTCATTATCATTGAGTAAGGAGTTGAAACACATAGATTAACACACTTGAGAGAGAGGATATGTGAAGATAAAAGGTGTAATAATAGAAAAAGTACTGTACTTATTGAACTTGTGAATGGATGGCTAAAACTACTCCCAAACACATCCACAAGGATCCAAAATTCATATGAACTAGATAGTAGTCAAAGCTAAGAAAAGCAAGGAAACAAAGAAAATGTTATCAACTCAATGGATGAGTGGCTAAGGTTACTCCTTCTACATCCATAAGGACTTACAATAGTTACATAATTGAAAGTAAAGCCTGAATTAAAGAAAGAAGGAAAGAAAGCTGATTAAAAGTGTGATAATATCACCTCTTAAAGAGGATGAGTTCTCTTGATTACAAACTCCCCCTAAGATCCCTCAAGAACTCTTAAATGTGTTCTTCAATGTCCAAAAGTCCTTTGTCCAAAGCTTAGGATCAAGCTTTAATGGAGAATTTAGTGTTAAAGTTAAAGGTGGTACGTGGAAGGCAAGAGAAGGAAGAGAGAGAGAGAGAGAGAGAGAGAGAGCTCTTAAGCCTTATTATGCCTTGGGCAAGTTTTTTCATCCCTTTGAAAAGAGCTGGCAAGCTCTATATATAGAGCTTAGGTCACAAATATTTGAGATATTTGTCGTAGGTAAGCAAAATAAGCTGAAATTCTCGAAAATGCTCTGTACCCAAAACATTCAGCCAACCGAGCTTCCTGGTGATCGGTCGAGTGCTTTTGTGGCCGGTCGCAATTTGGTGTCCGGTCAGCTAGTGGGCACATCATCAGATCAACAAGAGTAGGTTAGCCTGAATTGAAGGGGGATATAGGTATTTCAAAGGATTTCATCATTCTCATTCACTTCCACTATATTCTTTGCTCCATTTGTTTAAAAGAATAGAACACTTTGATTTTGAAAATATGAGCCTCAAACCATTGCGGTAATGTCTAGAGTTGCACCACTAATACTCGTTTTGAAATAAGTTTCTATTTCGATCGAAAAACATTTTGTCCAAAACAGGTCATTAGAGGGTTTAAAGCTTGATCCTTAGACTTCTTGCCGTAGAACTTGTAAGGATTAACACCTTTCATCTTCATCATCGTGAACTCAAAAGGAATCACTAAAGTCTCAAGGCTAATAAAAAATGGGGTGTCTATAGTTGCCTCTCTTTGACAGAGCTTGGTGCATCATTTCATGACATGAGTGAATGTCAAAGCCTGAAAATGATCCTTTTTGACAAGGCCATAAGACTTGGGAAAAAAAACAATATGCAAATAAAATTTTGTTAAACCTAAGGGTTGCCTATGTATCCCTTTGCAAGGAAGCAAACTAGTGTAGTTCAGGGGCAAAATGCAAATGCCATACTCAACAATTTTGAAAATGGTGGGCTTATGTTGCCACGATTTGTTAATTGGGCGTACATGTATCGCACTGCCAAAGTTTTGAAAATCTTGATGATGTGAACACCCCGAGAGGGTGACGAGATGGAACAAAAGATAAACCTGCAAAGATGGGAAAAGAAAGAGGAGATCCTCCTGCAAATGACATACAAAGCAAGCTAACAATTGCGGAAAATATGAAGAACGATGCACCACATACAAGCATGTAATGTAAGAAAGAAATGCAACACACACCCGTGCTACGGCACGAGAGAGAAAAGGATGGCCACATCCAAAGCCTCATATGACCGGCAGTCACACCAATACGGAACTCAACAACACACTCCAAACATGCCGCAACATGAAGGAAAAAAAGATGGTGTTAACCACCATTCCTGTAGGGGGCAGTATTAACCGAGGGTTCATGCCTCACGCCCTTCATAAGTGTATAGAGTGATTCTAACAATAGAAACATTATGCCATCGAGGCAAATGCAGGAAAAACATAACAAAATAGGGACTTACCTTCTTTTCTGCTGGTACCACTGAACGATTGTACCTCAGGATATAGCAAGAATGACGACTACATACCACTGGGCCACCATTGTATACCTCAGAACACCTTTTTCCCCACATACTCTTGTTGTTCCTTTGGCCGACTGGAAAAACAGGTCGGCCGAATGAAGGAGCACTCGGCCAGCCCTATCGATTTTTACAAGGTTAGAACAGTCATTTCACAATTTTGAAAGTTTATAAAAAGGTGCAACCATCCAACTTCCTTTCATTTTTGTCCGAAAACACCTCCCCAGCTCTCTGAATTCATTTCTGATCATTGCCCATGGCTGATGGTGACCTTTTCCCTTTTCATTCCAACTCTTTCACTAGTTTAAATGAACCGAACACACCTATAAATAGTAATACTTCCTTTGGGAACATGGCCATGACTAATGGCATTGACCTGGAGCTTGGAACACAAATTAGGACACTATTGCGGAGGTGTGTAACATGTCCGGGGGGGTACCCATGCAAGTTAAACAGTTCAGACTCTCGACTTCTTTGATCTAGTCTCATGACTGCAATGTGAAACATAGACGAGAGTTTAGATTTGGAAACTTTTATGGAAAATCCGTTTTAATACAAAATCTTTGCCAAAAAAAAAAAGGATTGTATCACCAGATCTTAGAGTCACCACATAATATTTTTGGAAAAATTAGGAAACTTGTGACTTGTGCCAAGGCCACTGTTCGTTGTAACCAATGATGCTTGGCTCAGAACCTTAGGTATGAGAGGGGAACGTCATTCATTGAGCACCCTCACTCACCGATCAAAGATCGGCCTCTACTAAACCATGATATGAGTTTTACTAACTTTATATGTTCATGTTCTGGTTATTAAATGATTCATACAATTTACTATGTGAAGCATACAAGTATAGACTATGTCATTCATTTGATTTCATGTGTTTTGAAAGAGTTTTGAAGATGTACAACCCAAAGAAATTGAGTTTACAAACATGAAAAATCAACATCATTCCAAATTAAACGACACAACCTCCATTCACTAACATTCATATAGTTATATCAAATAAGCATGTAGTCTCATGGTAGGATGCAAAACACAGTAAAAAAAACACACAAGCGGGATCCTAAAGCATAAAAACTTATATGTTTACCGACATCCAGCGAACAACTACAAAACAAAGTTAGCAAAATGTGTTTGATACAAAATCTTAATGCAATTCACACATGAGATGCAACTAGAGATTTAATTTTTAAGATATGACATGTGAATCATCTCAAGAGCACAAGGTAGTGCACATAATCACATATGAATTGATTAAATTTCACAAATGCAAACTTAGCCGAATTAAGATGCATGAAACACTGATACAAAGCATGGATATAAAGAAAAACCAAAATATGATGCTTATGTATAATAAGGAAAGCAAGTAAAAGAACGGGATAAAAAGAAGTGGGGTGGGGAATTATTACAACACTTTGAATAAATAATTATAAATCAAATTAGAGAGGGATGAGAAGAATATTACAACAAAATAAAAGCCTCACAAAACACTCAAATAAAAAACAAAATAAAAGCTTCATATGCCTTGGAAACCACTGGAAGTTGGCCAATGTCGGAAGACTACACCGCTTGTCCAAAAGAAGCAAACCGGCTAGCCAAATATGTCGGCCGGCTAACTAGGCCTACAAAAACCTGTTTTGTTGCAACACTAAGAAAAGAACAAACAAGAAATATATAGGTCGCTCAACTAACCACTTCCGGCTAGCTTACATTAAAACTAATATTCAACTTAAAACAAGAAAATAAATATAAGATTGAAAGTGCAAGAGCATGAAAGACTTGAAAACTAACCGCTTCTAGTTGGATTATAACAAAAAAATATGAAACAAGAGCAAGAAAAATAATCAAGAAAATAAATATGGGCTAAACTAACCACTTGGATTACAATAAAACGCTATGAAATAGAAAGCAATAAAATAATTATGAGCTAAACTAACCACTTAGATTACAACAAAACACTATGAAACAGAAAGTAAGAAAATAATTATGAGATAGAAAATATATGAAAGTGAAAGACTTGAAGTTCACCTTCCAAAGAAAGATTGAACTTCTTGATTTCCAAACTTCCTCTTGATCACCCCTCAAGTTTGTGAATTATGTTCTTAATCCGCAATTCAAGAGCTTGGAATTTGAGCTTCAAAGGTGGTTTTGGACAAGTGTAGGAAATGACCACTTAGAACCTCACAAAGACTATTCTCTTTTTGATTAAAGGTCTAGAATTTGACTACAATAACATGACTTGGATAACTTTTGTAATAGAAGATGAGATATAGTGTACAGCTTGAGAAATGAAAGGTCATAAATAACACTCAATTTTGGCTAACTGTTGAATTCAAAGCTTAAACTCTCTTTTTCTCTATCTCTAGCTTTCTCTCCTTAATCTATCCTCTTCCTCTTCTCAACAATTTGATGTATACATATAGGTAATACAAGTGGAGAAAATGGTGGAAGACAAGAATGGAGCATTAAGGAAGATAATGGAGCTAATGGAGCACAAATGGAGCTAATAGAAGACAAAAGTGGAGGAATAGCTTCAATGGATCAAGCACTAGGCCATAAAGGATAAGTATACATGCATTCAATCCATGAATGGGTCAGAAAATGGGTTGGAAAGTGCCCACCAGAACCAACCAAAAAATTTGGGCAAATCTGTGCTGGGGCGGTTAACCAGCTAGTCAATCGGATGGACGACCGAGCGGTCAACCGGCCAGGAAGGAATTTGGCCGTTTCGCTCTGGTTTGACTCTGTTGTAGTCCGGGTGCTCGACGGCACTTACGCACTTGGGCAAAGTTGGCTTATGGTGGAAAGTAAAGCTCAAATTCTATCTTTTTTACTGAGGATTGTGCAAGAAATATATTCTGATTTTCATCATTGGGTAATGAAAAAAAAGTGCCCAAGTCTTAGTGTTGATCAAAATGGGGTGCCTATAGTTGTTTCTCTTTCACAGAGCTCGAAGTCATTTCATGACGTAAATGAATGTCAAAGCCCAAAAATGACCATTTTGGCAAGGCCATAAGGCTTCGACAAACAAACAAGATGCAATGTAGTTGGTTGAACCCGAAGGTTGCCTTTATATCTCTTTGTAAGGAATCAAACCAACGTAGTTTAGGGGCACAATGTAAATAATATGCTCATGGAGTGATGATAGAGATGTGCTGATGGTAACATGTGCGACAAGCCTCATGCAAATGATATAAAGCATAACAGGGAGTGCATCGCATATAAATGTGCCATAACACAAATAATAGAGAGTGCTTCGCATACAAATGTGCCATATCACAAATGATAGTGGAACTTCGATATCCAAACGTGTCCCATGCAAGAAGAGAAATAGTGAACTTGAAATCCAAACGTGTTTCACGCGAGAGGAGCAAAGAGTGAACAAATCCAAAGGTGTTTCACGCGTTTAGAGGAATAGTGAACTCAAAATCTAAATGTGTTTCACATGAGAGGAGAAAACAATGGTATAATCAACAGACGTACCTAACCGTATCTCATACAAAGAGGGGGAATGTTTTAACTGAATAATCTAAAATCCTAACGCGTTTCACATGAAAGGAAAAGTGGTGTAACCAGTAGGCGTACTTTACTGTATCTCATACAGAAAAGGGTAAAGGTTTTAACTGAATAATCTGAAATCCTAATGTGTTTCACGTAGGGAAAAGTGGTGTAGCCAACAGGCATACCTAATCGTATCTCATACGGAGAGTGGGAATGTTTTAACTGGGTAGACTAACATGTTTCACATGAAAAGAGAAAATATGGTGTAACCAACAGGCGTACCCAACCCTATCTCATACAGAAAGGAGGAAGGTTTTAATAGAGTAGACTTCAAATCCTAACATGTTTCACATAGAGAAAAAGTGGTGTAACAAGCAGGCGTACCTAACCGTATCTCATACGGAAAGGGGAAAGGTTTTAACTGGGTAGACTAACATGTTTCACATGAAAGGAGAAATGGTGGTGTAACCAACAGGCATACCTAATCGTATCTCATGCAAAAAGGGGAAATGTTTTAACCATATAGACTAACGTGTTTCATGTGAAAGGAAAAAATGTGATGTAACCAACAGGCGTATCTAAACGTATCTCATACGCAAACGAGAAAGGTTTTAACCAAGTAAACTTCAAATCCTAACACGTTTCACATGGAGGAAATATGGTGTAACCAATAGGAATACCTAATCGTATCTTATACAGAGAGGGGGTAGGTTTTAACCTTAGAGATTGATGCACAAATATTTTCTTTTCCTTCATTCTTTTGATATTTTGTATTTTTGAAATTTCTTTTTGAGGTTTTCCTATTCGTTGCCTTTTTTCTTTTTTTTTTTCCCTCTTTGATTTTTATACATATAACAAACATTTGTATACATTTACATACATACAAATATATGTAGAAACAAAATATGGATACATATACATATATATACAAAATAAATTCATATACATACATATACAGATACATACACATACATATATAGATATAGACATACGTACGAAATATATACATATATAAACTCCTCTCCTATTTTTGTCTCTTTCTCTCTGCCCCGTTTGTCTTCATTGAACATTGTATCTGGTGTGCGATTTCAACAATCACGGCGCGCCTGATTGACATAGCTGGATTGGCCTCCATTGTCAAAGATTGCCTCGGCAATCCCTTTTCTCTTGGCTTCTTTTTCTCTTCTAGCCTCTTCTTAAACTGAGGTCTATGAGAGAGCAGGGCAGAAAGTTGCCAAAACTCTCTCTGCCATTACTCTGCCAATCTCTCTTCTTGGCATTACTTTCATTTGTCATGGCCTCATCCCATTATACTCTTTCCCTCTTCCTAGACTTTAATGAAACCCCAATCGAGATTACCAGCTCCTCTGAGCCTCAATAGAGTGCCCCTGCCCCTGTCCCTATTCTTAGCTTTCCTGCATTGTCAGTCAAGCAAATGATGGCAACGCAGTCTGACATCGATACCAACCATTACACATTGAAGTCCTGCATGGAAACCATGACTGCGGTCTCCAATTTGTCCCACCAGTTGCAGAACAGGACAAGTGAGGTACATTGATTAAATGGCCATCTCTTTCTGCTCCAATGTATGTATAAGGATGCTCGAGCTGAGATTAGCCCATTGAAAAAGTAGAACAAAGAGTTGAAACAACAGGCCACCTCCATAGCCTGATTTGGAGTTCCTTTGTACTACGCATTTGATGGTTGGCGAGAATAATTTCTTTTGGAAGCTCTGCCAATGTCGAGGCAGAGTCTTCAAAGGCTTCTAAGAGGTGAAAGTGTGGCAAGACACTCAGCAATGGAAGTGGGTGGCGAAACTACAACCTATATACGCTTTGCCGCCGAAAATACAAGTCGCTCGAAACCGAGAACAATGCTTGCATTCTCTTTTTTTATTTTTTTATTTTTTTTGCTTGAGAGTGGGCATTGAGCTTCAACTCTTTTTGTAAAATTTTGATCAGGGTTGATTCTTGACATTAATAAAAAGATTTTGTTTTGCATATCTGAATGGCATGAATGGCACAACAATGAGCGTGAAAATCATTTTATTTTGAATTTTAAAATTGAAAATGGCTGCATGTCAATGAATTCTGAATTGAATACTGAGCCTATAACTGACTAAAACAAAAAATACAACTCAATGAAAGAAAAACAAAGCAAAAACTATGCCAAACGCACCCCATTGTGCTTGCCAGAATAAAATGGACACAAAACTGAGCGATACCAGTCGACCACTTAACTAAAAGGCATTGTTGGAGACAAATATTGTGCATTTTCCGACGAGTGAGTTGACAATGGAGACTTTTGAAAATACAGGAGAAAGACAAAAAAACCTAACTCGATTGTGCCCCTAGTTTATCGCTTTGACTATTTTTTTGGTTTTCTGTTAAATTTTTTTTGACCAACATGGGAGTTAGACTAGCATGCTTATTCCACTTTCTGTATTGAAATCATGTGAGCCAAATTATGAGCACTGAATTTTTTTCCTTTTTGGTCCAAAGAATGGTCTGGATTTTGCAAAATACTAAATAATTTTCAAGATAATCAATCAACTTCATTAAAAGTCCACCAAATCCATATTTGCAAATGGCCACTACCCAACCAACATGAAACCAACCCTTGAGATGCACAACTGAATCTACCTTGCAACTAAACCCGTCATGAAGGACAACTAAACCAAATGGGACAAACTAATCAAAGATAGATTGGATAGCTAAGTCGAATAAAGATACACCAATCAAACATGGACAGGACGAATGAGTTGAAAAATGATTAGGGCCCAACTTCAAGATGAAGCTGCCTATATATCTGAAAGATAGGAATCAGGCCATACGTAGTTTCGGCTAAGGTTCACTCGGGTATTACTACTCTCCTTTTGTGCTCTAATTTTTGCCAAAGCCGCCCTTCTGAGTTTTCAACCTTGTAAGCCTTTCTTTATTTTTTTTCATTTTTCATTTTTCATTTTTCTTCATTTTTTCATTTTTCATTTTCATTTTTGTTTTTTTGTTTTTTCTGCTCTAACTTTTGCCTAGGTCGCCCTTCCGAGTTTCTGGCCCAGCGAGCCTCTCAAGGATAGTACTTCTTCAGCTTGTCCATGTTGATTAGTTGTGAGAACTCCAAACCATCCAAATCTATAAGAATGACTGCTTCCCCTGACCAAATCGATTTGATGATGTAGGGACCTGTCCAATTGGGACTAAACTTGCCCCTAGGGCCGTAAATAGGAGCTTGATTGTCCTTCAACACTGTGTCCTCTTTCCTCAAATTCTTGGATCTGAACTTTTTGTTGAATGCTCTGGCAATCCTACGTTGATACCCTTGAACATAGTATAAAGCCTTCAATCTTCAATCTTTGCTCATCAAACAACATCAGCTTATCAAATCGGTTCTATTGCCAATCAACTTATGCTATCTAACATTCAGCTATAATCCTCAACGAAGGTACTTCTACTTTGATTGGCAAAACAACCTTCATTCCATGTACCAAAGAGTATGGGGTTGCCCCCGTAGACGTTCGCATTGATGTCCTATATCCCCAAAATGCAAAAACTCGTTTGTCTGGCCAATCTCTATAGGTTTCCACCGTCTTACGTAGAATAGCTTCAACGACTTCATTGGTTTGTGGCCCATAAGTTGATGACTTGTGAAAAGCCAAGTTATATTTCTCAAGTAGAACTGCCACTTCTTCTCTGAAATGTGAGCCATTGTTTGAAATTACTTCATTTGGCACCCCATATCTGCAAATGATATTAGTCTTGATGACCATATGTGATGTTTTTAATACTGAAAATAACTGTGCTTCAACCCACTTGGTGAAATAATCAATGGTAACCAAGATGAACTAATGCCCATTTGAACTCTTTGGTGTGACTACCCCGATGACATCTATGCCCCAGACTAAGAAAGATCAAGGTGAAGTCATGTTGTAGAGTTTTGAGGGTGGGATATTCATGTAATTGGTATGGATTTGACATTTGTGGCATCTCTTCAGAAAGTCGATACAATCACTCTTCATGGTTAACCAGTAGTATCCCTGTCTAAGGATCTATTTAGCTAGCATTATACCGCTTATATGGGCTCCACACTCTCCCCTATGGATGGCTTCCATGATACACTTTGCCTCTTTTTCCTCTACACACAGCTTGTACATTTCTAGATGGCCCCTTCTATACAGCTTATCCCTGCAGTTGATGAATTGAGCAGCCAGACGTTGTATCCCCCTTTTGTCCTTGGCATTTGCCCTTTGCGAGTACGTACTGCTTTCCAAAAAGTTCCAAATATCAAACAGCGGTTTTTATCTTGAACCTCTTCTGTTGTAGCTGCCATTTCATAGGTGGGCGTATAGCTTTGTTCTATTAGGATTGGGCACATCTTAACCCTAACTGGTATATCTATCATGGAGGCTAGGGTTGCCAATGCATTAGTAATCGGTTGTTTTCTCTTACCAAGTGTGTAAATGTCAGTCTTTCAAACCTCAAGATTAACATGCCCAAGGTCTGATGATAGACTTTCATTTTCTCCTCCTTAACCTTCTAGTCTCCATTGGCTTGAGAGACGACCAAGTTCGAATCCCCAAGCACATTTAACCTTATTGTCCCTAGTTCTAGAGCTACTTCTAGTTTGGCAATGCATGCCTCATACTTTGCTTGGTTGTTGGATACCCTAAATCAAAGTTTGAATGTTAAAGGGATATGGGAATAATTTGGTGCTATGAGCAACACACCTATCACGTAGCCAAATTGATTGGCTGCTCCATCAAAGTACAACTTCCAAGTGTCTTTTTTTGTCTACATGACCTCCTTATCTAGAAACGAATAATCCATATCTTCTTCTCCTTCAGTCGGGTGATTAGCCAAAAATTCTGTCACGACCCTTCCTTTAACAGATTTGCGAGTGACATACTTGAGGTTGAATTCAGAAAGCAAAAGCAACCAACGAGTTAGCCTATCGATAAGTGCTAGTTTCTCAAAGAGATATTTGATGGGGTCTAATCTTGAAACTAGAATTACCGAGTGAGCTAACAAATAGTGTCTCAATTTCCTAGTGGCCCAGACCAAAGCCAAGCAAGCCATTTCCAAGGGAGTGTAATGGGTCTCATATTCAAGCATCTTCTTGCTCAAGTAGTAGATGGCTTTCTCCACTTTCTCATTTGAATCTTGTGTAAGCATATATCCCATGGTTGATTCAGTCACTAATAAATTCAAAAGCAACAGTTTTCCTGGCTTAGGTGGCGATAACACGGGTGGATTCTACAAATATTGCATAACTTGCTCAAAGGTGAACTGACACCGATCATCCCATTGGAACTTCTTTTCTTTTTTCAACAAACCAAACAGTGGCTCACAAGTCAACGTTAATTTAGAAATAAACCTTATTATGAATTGTACTTTGCCCAGGAAGCCTTGCACGTCCTTTTCAGTTATTGGTGGTGATATTCCTAAGATGGCCTTAATTTTGGATGGATCAACTTCAATTCCCCACTGTGTGACCAGAAATCCCAACACCTTGTTCGCAGTTACCCTAAAGGTGCATTTTTGTGGATTTAGCCTCAACCTGTATTTTGCTGATTCTCTTAAAGAATTTTTTCAATGTGGTATAATGGCCTTCCCGATCTTTGGACTTGACAATCATGTCATCCACATATACATCAACTTCCTTATAGATCATATCATGTAACAATGTGGGGGCAACTCGTTGATAAGTGGCCCCGGCATTTGTCAAACTGAATGGCATGACCCTATAACAATTTGTCCCCCATGGTGTAGTAAATGTGGTCTTCTTTGTCCTCTGGAGCCATATGGATCTGGTTATACCCCGAAAAACCATCCATGAATGATAGTAAGGTATGCCCTGCTGTAATAACCCCGACCTCCGATTAATGCTAAACCATGATTATTTACGCCTAACAGTAATTTAGAAGGAATCTGGAATTAAATTGCATATGTATTGCATTATGTTTGTGTTTTTATCTGTTTGCCATAAAATGATATGTTCATGTTTTGACTTTGAACTGCGAATTGAAAGCCTTATCGGTGATCGATTCAGAAATTGATTAATGTTTTATGTTAATTAGAATTTATGTGATTTTATGGTAAATTTAGGTGAAATTTGATTTAGTATGATTAAATTAGATTATATAATGCTAAATTACATTAGTTCAAGTTAATTACCTAATTGCCACTTAGTGGGCCACTTCTAGGAGCCTTGTTTAGAACTTATTGTGCATCATTCTATCATCCATTTCTTGACCAAACCGTGGGAGAGAGCCAGAGATAGGAGAAATTTTGGTCTCAACAAAATTCCTTGGAGAATTGGAAGAATTGAAGAGTAGTTTGCATATTTGAGCTTCAAGGCTTGGAATTCAAGACCTAAGGTAGGAGAATCATCTTCTTGATTGTGAATTTAAGATTAATTCATGCATGGTTCATGAGACATTAGTGATTTAAGTCATGAATTGGTTGAAAATGTTGAATTGAGACTTAAATCATGCATGCATGTTCATATCTTAGCATTTTGAAGTGTCCTCATGGAAGTTCTTGCATGCAAGCCCATATTCTAGCCTTAGTCCATGAATTTATCATGCTTTTGAGCTCAATCTTACATTTGGTCATGTTTTAGAGCATTGGATTTAAAATGAACAATTGCATGTTAAGCTCTTGTTTTGTTCCTGAAGTTCTACTTGTAATTGTGTTCAATTGACTCACCCTTGGGCTTTGATTTTACAAATTGATCTTTGAAACATCTTATACTATGAGTTTACAAGTGTTTTCCAGAAAATGGGCCCAAAGGGTTGAGATTTGAGGTATTGAATGCTTGGTTTGAGCTTGGGAGGCAAATCTGGAAATTCCAGAATTTGGCTTCCTCGCTCGAGCGAAGGATTCCACGCTCGAGTGACCATCATTTGTTCAGAGCTTCGCTCGAGTGAAGTCATGGTGGCTCGAGCGTAAATTGCAAGCTCTCAGGTTTTTGGTGCACGCAGACGCACGCTTGAGCGACGAGACCTACGCTCGAGCGAAGAGCTGTGTCTCACACTCGAGCGATCATCGAGCGTAAAATTTCAACAACCAGTACTTTTGTATTTTTACAGACCGCTCGAGCGAAGGAGTCTACGCTCGAGCGACCCCTCTATTTTGACAAGCTCGCTCGAGCGAAGAAGGCCTCGCTCGAGCAATACCCCTGTTTTTAACAAGTTTTGAAAAATGTTTTCCAAGGCATCTTTGCATTCTCATTCCATCCTAGGCATTCCTAGGCCATGTTTAAGACTCTATAGTGAGGATTTAAGGTTAGAAACACACTAAGAACCAACGACGTAAGTTTTGTGCAATTAGAATGTGTGTTTCAAGTGTGTGTCCGTTATGTGTTATGTAGGTCACGTGCCACGTATCGTGTGATCAATCTGCTCCGTCTGTCTGTTTCAAGGCCCACTGTGAGTAATAACTTAGTAAAGTTATGTTCAAACTGTATCTACTTTCTGTGTGATAAAACAAGATCTGTTTTCCGAAATGATATGTTCTGTACAATGAATGATTGTTCAATTTCCGAGATGTATTCGTGACATCCTTAGCATCATGTGATATCTGTTAGTTGTTACCCGATATCGGAGGTTCCTTTATGGAACTTATCTCTGTCTGCACTCTGTTACCCGTACCGGAGGCCCTGTCACGGGGGCTCAGCTTCTGTTCTGTTGCCCGGATCCGGAGGTTCCTTTATCGAACTGGTTATTCGTAACCTCACGTGTATACGTTCTGTTCTGTTCTGTTCTGTTCTGTTAATGCTAGTGAATGTATCACGTAAACTTAATCATGACTTATGATTTCTGTCTGTATATGATCTGGACAAATGATGAATTTGATACAAATCTGAATTATGATTTCTGAATCTGTACGAACTCATTCATTGAAACCCTTTACGCTATTATTATTCACTGGGCTTTCGCTCATAGTTTATATTATGTATGTAGGTGAGCCGGCACATGACCAGGGCCAGAGTTGACGGCCTTCTGTTCTATTTTTGTCAGCCAATTGTTGTGTCTCCCGAGGACGTTCCGAACGAAGCCTAATGCCATGGCTGTTTTTGTATTCATGCTAGTCTTTGTATATGCTCTGTAAAGTCAGGTCTTGGGAAGTATATACTGTAAATACCTTGTAAATATTGTGTATCTGGACTGGCATGTTTAAATATATATACATATATAAGTTTTGAAATATTCTGTCCCATGTACGTTATCACAGCTCATTGGACCTTGTCTATTTTGTATTATTGCTTCCGCAGCCCCTTATTATTTGCTAATCCGTTCAGAGGCCTTTGGTAAGCCACGGATTACTGGCCGGTTACGGTACTAAACCTACAGGGGCGGGTTTGGGTCGTGACAGAGTAGTATCAAAGCACGTGTTCTACAGCACACACAGGTCTGTATGAGCTTAGGATGTCCTAGTAAGGGTTAGGGGCATTCCATCTGCATGTGTGAGTGTGAGGTAATGCAACTGAATATGAAAACTGAATGTACATTTGAATCAAATGAATTGAAGGAAACGAATAAGATTATGTCTGTGTTGATTATCATTTGATGTCTGTATAGTAAGATGGAGAATGCAAGGGGAAGTGGTGAAAGTGAATCTTCAGAGGCTCGCATGGGCCGAATGGAACATATGTTAGCAGCATTGACTGAAACCTTGACACAACAATAGAGACAACAACCTTTGCCCCCTTCGCCTCCCCTAACACAAGCCGAGGTAGATAATAATGACATTATCAATCTGACATAGAAATTCATGAAAATGAAACTGCCAACGTTCTATGGTGGAATTAAACCTTTGAAAGCTGAGACGTGGTTGCTTGAAATGGAAAAATTGTATGAAGTATTTCCTTGTTCTGAAACTCAGAAAGTCCTTCTAGCCACTTACACCCTGAAAGATGAAGCCCGCAGGTGGTGGTTATTGATCCGAAGTGGCAATGGAAATATGACATAGGCACAGTTTAATGCTATCTTCTACGACAAGTATTTTCCCTAATGTTTCAGGGATCAGAAAGTGTCTGAATTTCAAGAACTCAAACAGGGAAGGATGTCTGTGGCAGAATATAAAGCTAAATTCACCGAACTGGCACGGTTTGCTCCACATATGGCGGATACTGATTACAAGAAAGCACGAAAGTTTGAAGGTGGACTGGATTTAGAGGTGTTTGATCGAGTAGGTGTCCTGAAATTGCCTACTTATGTGGAAGTTCTAGACAGAGCCTTAATGGCAGAGGCCACCCTAGCCACCATGAAACAAAGCAAAGCCCCAGCAACTATAGCAACTGAGTGGAGAGGAAAAAGATCCGGGTTTGGTTTTAAAAGAGGCCGATCCTTTGTCAGTAAGAAACAAAACATAGGGTCTACAAGTAACTCGAGTCAGAGTAGTGGGTCTATTCCGGTCTGTTCTGATTATGGTAAAAGGCACAGGGGTGTGTGCTACCGAGTGTTCAGTGTATGTTTCCCGTGTGGCCAGCCAGGTCATGTAGTAAAAGATTGCCCGCTCAGGTTTGAGACTACTAGCCGTCCTGCAGCAAGTTCAGCGGGATCCGCTTCTGTGGCCAAAATTAATGCCAAAGCCAATACTGGAAAAGAACCTCTGAGACAAGGCCGAGTGTTTGCCTTAGTGCCCGATGACGTACCGAACACCTATACTGTGGTGTCAGGTACACTTTCTGTATGTTCTCAAAATGCATGTGTACTGATAGATTCTGGTTCTACACATTCCTTTGTATTGCATGCTTTTTCTCGAAAATTGACTAGACCATTAGAACTTATGACATATGTGTTATCTGTATCTACGCCATCTGGGGATTCTATGATGTGTGCTCATGTTCATCCAGCATATGATGTTATGATTGGCGATATGATGTTATATATGGACTTATTACCCTTGGAGATTAATCATTTTGATTGTATTTTGGGGATGGACTGGTTGACTAAATACTGTGCTACCATTGACTATGCAAATAAAACTGTTGTGTTTAGACCACCGGATATGCCTGAATTTACTTTTATTGGGAATGAGGTAGTTCCTCCCCCATATTTGATTTCGGCTATGAAAGCTGTAAAACTCCTTAGGAAGGGATGTAGGGGTTATCTGTGTTGTGTACTGATTGCACCATCTGACAGTACTATTGTAGAAATAATCCCTGTTGCTTGTGAATTTCCCGATGTGTTTCCGACTAACTTACCTGGGGACTTAGTTGATAGAGAAATTGAATTCACTGTTGAGGTGTTTCCAGGGACACAACCTATTTCCAAGACTCCCTATAGAATGTCTACCTCTGAATTGAAAGAATTGAAAACCCAACTTCAGGAACTGTTAGATAAGAAATTTATCCGTCCGAGTACTTCACCTTGGGGTGCTCCAGTTTTGTTTGTCAAAAAGAATGATGGATCTTTAAGATTGTGTATAGACTACTGAGAACTGAACAAAGTGACTATCAAGAATAAATACCCTCTGCCCCGAATAGATGACTTGTTTGATCAACTTAAGGGTGCCCAAGTGTTTTCCAAAATTGACCTCAGGTCCAGGTATCATCAATTAAAGGTTAGAGCTGAGGACATAGAGAAAACTGCATTCCGAACTAGATATGGACATTATGAATTTTTAGTAATGCCGTTTGGGATGACCAATGCACCTGCAACTTTCATGGATCTTATGACTAGGGTGTTTAAATCATATCTGGATGACTTCATTGTTGTATTTATTGATGACATTTTGATTTATTCTAAAGACAGGGAAGAACATGAGAACCACCTTGCAGATTTTGAGAGAAAAGAAATTGTATGCTAAATTGTCCAAGTGTGAATTCTGGCTTGACGGTGTGGCATTTTTGGGACATGTAATCAACAAGGATGGAGTTTCTGTTGACCCTCAGAATATTGAAGTTGTCGTGGATTGGCCTAGACCAACAAATGCGACAGAAGTCCAAAGTTTTCTGGGGCTTGCAGGTTACTACCAGAGGTTTGTGAAAGACTTTTCTAAGCTTGCCATGCCATTGACTCAGTTAACTCAGAAAAATGTGCCATTTGACTGGGATGAACAAAGAGAGGTAGCTTTCCAAGAGTTGAAAACCAGGTTAGTGACTGCACCAATCTTAACCTTGCCTAATGGTACTGATGGGTTTCAAGTGTACAGTGATGCTTCCTATAAAGGCTTGGGGTGTGTACTAATGCAAGGAAGGGTGATTGCCTATGCTTCTAGACAACTTCAACCTCATGAAAAGAATTACCCAACACATGATCTTAAATTAGCGGCTGTGGTGTTTGCTTTGAAAATATGGCGTCACTAATTGTATGGGGTACCTTGCGAGGTGTATACAAACCATAAAAGTTTGAAATATTTCTTCACCCAAAAGGAATTGAATATGAGACAGAGACGATGGTTAGAACTAATCAAGGATTATGATTTGCAAATCTTGTATCATCCAGGAAAGACTAATACCGTAGCAGATGCCTTGAGCTGAAAATCCAGTGTGAATTTGTCATGTTTGCTATCCAACCAAAAAGAATTGTTGACTGACCTAGAACAAGATGGGCTATTAACTGCTATCGCCGCTCAACCTACAATTCTTAACGAGATCAAACAGAAACAGTACGAGGATGAATACTTGAAAAAGATCACGGAGGAATTTGATTCAAAGCCGAGGCCAGGATTTGTGTTTGAGAATGATGTGCTGAAATTTCAAAATCGTCTTTGTGTGCCCGATTGTTATGATTTGAGGAAACGTGTTATGACCGAAGCTCACAGTAGTAAATTCACTATGCATCCAGGGAACACGAAGATGTATCATAATTTGAAACAGAATTTTTGGTGGCCTGGAATGAAAAAGAGTATTGTCGATTTCGTGGCTAGATGTCTACATTGCCAACAAGTTAAAGCTGAACATCAATGACCCGCTGGTTTGCTACAACCACTCCCAATACCGGAATGGAAATGGGAGAACATTACCATGGACTTCATTGTGTGATTACCTCGTTCTTCTCGAGGTATGGACTCTATCTGGGTTATAGTTGATCGTTTAACTAAGTCTGCCCATTTTCTGCCTGTCAAAACTATTTATAACGCTGATAAATTGGCCAATATCTATATGACTGAAATTGTGAGATTGCATGGAGTGCCAGTATCTATTGTGTCTGACAGGGACTCAAAGTTTGTATCGAGATTTTGGCAGAGTTTGCAATAGGCTTTGGGGACTGAATTGAGACTGAGCAGTGCCTATCACCCATAGACAGATGGCCAAACTGAACGAACGAACCAAACTCTGGAGGATATGCTCAGAATGTGTGTGTTAGACTTCCAAGGGAATTGGGAGACCTACTTGCCATTAGCTGAATTTGTGTACAACAACAGTTACCATTCAAGCATTGGAATGGCTCCTTACGAAGCTTTGTATGGAAGAAAATGCCATTCTCCGATATGTTGGGCTGAAGTAGGTGATAGACCTTTGTTGGGACCGAAACTTGTGCAAGAAACAACCGAGAAAGTGAAATTGATACAGCAGCGTCTGAAAACTACACAGAATCGGCAGAAAAGCTATGCTGATGTTCGAAGAAAAGAGAAGGAGTATGAAGTTGGGGACCACGTGTTCATAAAGGTGACCCCGATGAAGGGTCAAACTCGGTTTGGTGTTAAGGGAAAATTGGCGCCAAGATATGTTGGACCTTATGAAGTCCTCGAAAAGATCAATCTGGTATCGTATCGGGTAGCCTTACCTCCAGTAATGGAACACATGCATAACGTCTTTCATGCATCGATGCTACGAGAATATTTGAGGGATCCACTCCACGTCATCGAACCGACACATGTGCTTTTGAAAGATGACTACACTTATGAGGAAAGACCTATCCAGATTGTGAATCGTCGGATCAAAAAGTTGAGAAATAAAGAAATACCGTTGGTAAAAGTTGATTGGCAAAACCATGGAGGAACCTGTGCAACTTTGGAAACCGAGGAAGACATGATGAAGAGATATCCGGATTTGTTCCCATTGGACCCAATGTTGATTTTGAATGAAGGTAATTCGAGTTTGAAGGACCAAACTCTTTTAAGGGGGGAAGACTGTAATAACCCGGACCTCTGATTAATGCTAAACCATGATTATTTACGCCTAACAGCAATTTAGAAGGAATCCGGAATTAAATTGCATATGTATTGCATTATCTTTGTGTTTTTATTTGTTTGCCATAAAATAATTTGTTCATGTTTTGACTTTGAACTGCGAATTGAAAGCCTTATCGGTGACCGATTCAGAAATTGATTAATGTTTTATGTTAATTAGAATTTATGTGATTTTATGGTAAATTTAGATGAAATTTGATTTGGTATGATTAAATTAGATTATATAATGCTAAATTACATTAGTTCAAGTTAATTACCTAATTGCCACTTAGTAGGCCACTTCTAGGAGCCTTGTTTGGAACTTATTGTGCATCATTCTATCATCCATTTCTTGACCAAACCGTGGGAGAGGGCTAGAGATGGGAGAAATTTTGGTTTCAACAAAATTCCTTGGAGAATTGGAAGAATTGAAGATTAGTTTGCATAGCTTCTAGGCTGGGAATTCAAGACCTAAGGTAGGAAGAATCATCTTCTTGATTGTGAATTTAAGATTAATTCATGCATGGTTCATGAGACATTAGTGATTTAAGTCATGAATTGGTTGAAAATGTTGAATTGAGACTTAAATCATGCATGCATGTTCATATCTTAGCATTTTGAAGTGTCTTCATGGAAGTTCTTGCATGTAAGCCCATATTCTAGCCTTAGTCCATGAATTCATCATGATTTTGAGCTCAATCTTACATTTGGTCATGTTTTAGAGCATTGTATTTAAAATGAACAATTGCATGTTAAGCTCTTGTTTTGTCCTTGAAGTTCTACTTGTAATTGTGTTCAATTGACTCACCCTTGGGCTTTGATTTTACAAATTGATCTTTGAAACATCTTATACTATGAGTTTAAAAGTGTTTTCCAGAAAATGGGCCCAAAGGGTTAAGATTTGAGGTGTTGAATGATTGGTTTGAGCTTGGGAGGCAAATCTGGAAATTCCAAAATTTGGCTTCCTCGCTCGAGCGAAGGATTCCACGCTCGAGCGACCATCGTTTGTTCAGAGCTTCGCTCGAGCGAAGTCATGGTGGCTCGAGCGTAAATTGTAAGCTCTTAGGTTTTTGGTGCACGCAGACGCACGCTTGAGCGACGAGACCTACGCTCGAGCGAAGAGTTGTGTCTCACGCTCGAGCGAGCATCGAGCGTAAAATTTCAACAACCAGTACTTTTGCATTTTTACAGACCACTCGAGCGAAGGAGTCGACGCTCGAGCGACCCCTCTGTTTTGACAAGCTCGCTCGAGTGAAGAAGGTCTCGCTCGAGCGAGACCCCCACTTTCAGCAAGTTTTGAAAAATGTTTTCCAAGGCATCTTTGCATCCTCATTCCATCCTAAGCATTCCTAGGCCATGTTTAAGACTCTATAGTGAGGATTTAAGTTTAGAAACACACTAAGAACCAACGACGTAAGTTTTGTGCAATTAGAATGTGTGTTTCAAGTGTGTGTTCGTTATGTGTTATGTAGGTCACGTGCCGCGTATCGTGTGATCAATCTGCTCCGTTTGTCTGTTTCAAGGCCTATTGTGAGTAATAACTTAGTAAAGTTATGTTCAAACTGTATCTACTTTCTGTGTGATTAAACAAGATCTGCTTTCCGAAATGATATGTTCTGTACAATGAATGATTGTTTAATTTTCGATATGTATTCGTGACATCCTTAGTATCATGTGATATCTGTTAGCTGTTACCCGGTATCGGAGGTTCCTTTATGGAACTTATCTCTGTCTGCACTCTGTTACCCGTACCGGAGGCCCTGTCACGGGGGCTCAGCTTCTGTTCTGTTGCCCAGATCCGGAGGTTCCTTTATCGAACTGGTTATTCGTAACCTCACGTGTATACGTTCTGTTCTGTTAATGCTAGTGGATGTATCACGTAAGCTTAATCATGACTTATGATTTCTGTCTGTATATGATCTGGACAAATAATGAGTTTGATACAAATCTGAATTATGATTTCTGAATCTGTATGAACTCATTCATTGAAACCCTTTACGCTATTATTATTCACTGGGCTTTCGCTCATAGTTTATATTATGTATGTAGGTGAGCCGGCACATGACCAGGGCCAGAGTTGACGACCTTCTGTTCTGTTTTTGTTAGCCAACTGTTGTGCCTCCCGAGGAGGTTCCGAACGAAGCCTAATGTCATGGCTGTTTTTGTATTCATGCTAGTCTTTGTGTATGCTCTGTAAAGTCAGGTCTTGGGAAGTACATACTATAAATACCTTGTAAATATTGCATATCTGGACTGGCATGTTTAAATATATATATATATATATATAAGTTTTGAAATGTTCTGTCCCATGTACGTTATCACAGCTCATTGGACCTTGTCTATTTTGTATTATTGCTTCCGCAGCCCCTTATTATTTGCTAATCCGTTCAGAGGCCTTTGGTAATCCACGGATTACTGGCCGATTACGGTGCTAAACCTACAGGGGCGGGTTTGGGTCGAGTTTGGGTCGTGACACCTGGAGTGAAGTCTATCCATTCATCAAGATGGGCAATGGAAAGTCATCATTTGGACTAGTTTTATTCAAATCCCAGAAGTCAACACAAACCTTATTCTGCCATCTTTCTTCGGGATTGGCACAATGTTAGCTAACTAAGTCGGATATTCTAAGACAAACAAGAACCCATCATTGATTTGTTTCGTAACCTCTTCTTTGATTTTCAATGCCCAATATGGACAAATTCTGCAAAGCTTCTATTTGATAGGTTGAGGATTAGTATTAAAAGGGATCCGATGTTGTACAATCTCAGGATCAATTCCAGGCATATTATTATAGGACCACACAAAAACATATTTGAATTCCTTTAATAAAGAAACTAATTGCTCGCGTTCCTCCAAAGATAAAGTGGAACCAATATGGACTAAGTGAGGATCTTTCTGAGTACCCACATTTTCGAAAAAAATTTCATTGACCAACAGCTTAGCACACCTTTCTTCCTCCCAATTAATTAAATTTTTCAAAGCTCGAGGAATTTTTTCCTCTTCATTTTCATCAAAATTTTCAAAATTTTGGTCCATGCTATGAACTATAGGCACAGAGAAGTAAGCAAAAATCACAACATAATCTCGGGCTCAACTGTGGCAACAGATTCAAAAGAAAAAGCAACAGAAGACTTTGACATCTCAGACAAACTCAAATCTGACTCCAAACCAACAAGCCCAATGGACTTAGACTCAATAACCAATTCAGAATTCTCAATAAGACGTTTCTCAACATGCCAACTCACTGGTGTGCCATTCACTGCATCCACGATAAAGCTTGAGCAATAGACAAGTGGCCCTTCCCTAATCACAGAAATAGCCATATCCCCCAAGTTCAGTGGTTCAGCACTAGTATCAAGCTCTTTCAGCAAAGTAGCCAGTGTTAGACCCAGGACATCCTCTGTACCGCTTTCAGAATTGATACCACTGTCTTGACCGATGTCAATGCTTAGATCTGCCTGCTCCTTATCGTTATCAGAAAGCAAGAAGATTTCAAACCTAGGATATCTCTTTTTTTCTTTTTGGTCAATCCATGGTTTCGAAAAGCCACAGAAAGGGAAATCCTCTCACTCTCAAACAAAATGCTCATTCAAGGTTCCACAAATTGGCTTATGAACCAACTCAAATTGTTGCCTAGTTCTCTTTGCCTTGATTCTCTCATTGATCTCTTCACTTTTCCTTTGCCAGTCATTTGCTGTAGGTGCATACCCTAAATCTGAATGTATACCCTTTTTGCTATTTTGTCCTAACCCCATCTTAGGAATGTGACCTAGTTTACTCATAAAGTAAATTGATTGGGCATTGATGTACACACCTTCGTCTTCTGCCATGAGTGTTTGAACTAGTTGCCATTGCCAATGTAAAACCTGAGAGGAACACATCCTTTTCCCCATGTTGTATTTCTAGCAGTGGTGTTGTGACTTCTGGGGGAGGATGAATGGATGAGTTTTCGAAGATAGTGGCAACTCCTCCATCATATTGGTATTTTACTAATTGATGCAACATGGATGATACAGCCTTCATCTGATGGAGCCAAGGTCTTCCCAATAGCAAATTGAATATTGCGGGGACATCTATGACATGAAATTTAGCTTCGTGCTCAGATGGACCCACTATTATTTGCACTTTGATTGTCCATATCACTTCCCGACTAGTATTATCATAAGCCCAAATCAACTAAGTAGTGGGTGTGAAATCTACTGGCTTTAACCCTATTGCATAAGTAGTGCGCGAAGGGTAAACATTGATAGTGGATCCTGTGTTAATCAAAATGACCGAGATCCATTTCTTTCTACACTCTAGTGACATATTGTAGACACCTCATTTTTGACCACCCTTAAGACTTGGGCGCTACTGATCGTTTCCTTGGTGATGAAAGTTGTGTAGTGCCAAAGGTTCGATTTCTTCGGCAAGAGGAGAGTCAAATCCCAACCTTACACCCCTTTGTGGACCAAAACTATTTTGAATGGTTTTTAGACCTTAAAACCCTCTCTTTCAAAACTTTTTTGAAAAAGAGTTCCTACGATGTTCTGAGGCTAGCATTTCGGTAAATGTTGCGCTTTTCGGTAAACTGAGCAAGGACAAAGTGGAAATGAATGAAAGATAGGTGAACTCTTTGAAAAATCTTTCAAAACACCTTGTTTATGGGTTTGGAGTTGAATAAAATGGGAGAGGAGAGAAGAAACCAAGTTGGAGAAGAAGTTGAGCATGAATCCGAGTAGGATCGAAATTGAGCAGTCTTCACTCAAATGAGCATAACTTTTTGTACAGTTGGCATTTTGAGGTGAGGTTTTCACCATTGGAAAGAAGACTTCCGAGGCTTCAATTTAGGCTCATGAATAACCTGCAAAGG
This sequence comes from Camellia oleifera, assembly GCA_022316695.1. Classification (NCBI taxonomy): domain Eukaryota; kingdom Viridiplantae; phylum Streptophyta; class Magnoliopsida; order Ericales; family Theaceae; genus Camellia; species Camellia oleifera. Next base: position 69,169,251 of record CM039317.1, on the reverse strand, counting down.
AGTCCAGATAAAGGAGTTATTCCCATTTGAAGTTGGGCCCAAAAAGCAGATTTTTTTGTCCAACTAGAGGTGGAAATTTATGACCATGAATGGGATTTTTTGGCCTGGTGCCTGCCGTGAATGGCCAATGCCAGCCCCCTGCCATCCAGAGGTGCCCCCATGCTGGCCAACAGTGATAAAGTGCCGGCCAACAGTGGTCAAGTGCCGGCCATTGATGGCAGAAAGCAGTTTTTGGCAAATATTTGTTGTCCAGCTGGTACAGCTGTATCTCTTGAGATATTTTCGGCCTAAAGCTTGTATTTTGCTATATATTGAAGCCTTATATCTCATATTCAAGAGGTTAGAACAATTTAGCAAGTTTTGGGAGCTCCTCACTCTAAAATAACTCTCTACAAAATTTTCAGAGCAAAATCTCTGCCTCTCTCTCTAGAGTTCTCTCTCTTGCCTTTGTGCATACAAGTAGAGAAATACCTCTCTTTTGCCTAAGCCTCCTTGATGAAAGTGGTTCATCTATGGGTTGAGGTTGCTTGAAGCTTACTTGGAGCCTTGTTTGAGCTCTAAAAGGAGGATTAAGCTTGGTTTGGTGCCTCATTTGTGCTTAAAGGGTGTTGTGCTTCAAAATTATAAAACTTACCTTCTTTAAGCTTGTCTTGCATGCTTGTTTTGTCATCAATTCAAACTATTTTTGAGCTGGCTTTCAACTGAAAAAACCTCTGTTTTTCAGTCCTAAAAATGATGGTTTAAGCCCCTTTTGTGTTCGGGGGTTGTCCCTTCCTTTGCTCTTTGGCTTGTAAAGCCTTTTGGGCCCTCTTTCAAAGCTTTTCAAACAATCTTTTTTTGGCCCTTTAACCACTGAATTCCAAAGGAATTTCAGTGGTAGAAAACTTGTTTTGAAGTCCCAAATAGGAGGGGGTGGCTTCCCCTCCTTGTATCTCCATGCTATGCCTAGTTAGCCTTGCAAAGTAGCATGTTTTTGTGACTTGTCTTAGCTTAGTTTGAGCATGTTTTGGGCTTTATTTTAACATGTTTAAACTCTATTTTTGGCTGGTTTGGCCACTCATTGCTTGCATCTTACACTTGTAGTGTAATCTTGCTTACTAGCTTAACATGCCTACTGAGTTAGCCCATCTTTCTACTCTTTTGTAGCTTAGTTCAAGCATGTTTTTGGTGTTATTTTGACATGCTTTAACTCTAATTTTGGTTGGTGGGGTCACCTCTTGCTTGGTTTTTTGCACTTGTAGTGCAATCTTGCTCACTAGCCTAGCATACTTGGTGTTTTGGCCTATTGTTCTAGCTTGTTTTGGCTTAACTTCAGCATACTTTTTTCCACTATTTTAGCATGCTTTAACTCTAATTTGAGTTGTCTTGGCCCTTTGAGACTTGCCTTGTATAGCTATAATGTAAATGGCCTTGACTAGTTTTGAGTTTTAAGGTCTTTAACAAGCTATGCTTGTGATGTTTGCATGTTTTAGCATCCTTTTATATGTGATTTCAGAGCATATAGTTTTGTTACACTCTCACATATATCACTGCTTCATTGTGTTTGAGAGTTATGCCTTGTGCCTTGTGCCTTGTTTATGGGTCAATGCATGAGCATGCATTTCTTGCCTTTCATGCTATCATTTCAGCTCATTTTGGCCACTGTTTTGGCATGCTTAAGGTTTTTCTAGGGCTGGTTTGGCCCTTTGTGATTGATTTTGCATAGTCCTAGTGTAAAGCTCTTCACTAGTTTTAATGCTTAAGTCTTCTAACATGTTGTACATGAGTTGTTTGCATGTTAGAGTCTTGTGTTTCATGTCACTTTAGCACTGAAAAATCTGCTATCTCCCTCATTTCTTCACTTTTGATTTGTTTTGAGGATTGGTTAGTCTCAAGGTTGTGTTTAATGCTTGGGATTGAGGCCTATGCTTAAATGGCTGTAACCCTCATTTGGGGGTTACTCCTAGTCAAAGGCATTGGTCTCTCCCATGCCTTGAACCATTCTCTTTGATAGACCTCTCTCTCATTAGAAGACTTTCACATTTGGACTTAACCAATTAAAGAATGGATTGGTAATGTTAAAATGTGTAAACAAAATCAATCAAGTAAAATGTGTCAAGATCAGCATATTGCATGTGTGCATTGCATTGTGTTCAACCGGACGTTATGTTGAACACAAGGTGAATTGGTCCATTTCATACTCAAAGTGATGAAAATGGGCCAATCCCCGAAAATGGGCCAATCCCCTTTGTCTCCATTACCTTTGATTATCCATGATAAGGTGATGGCCCTAGAGACTTGTTTGCATTGCATTTATTGAATTTGTGCAAATTGAATCTTTGGCCATCATGCATTGAGATGCTTGATTGATGGTTTTGGATCCAATGATGCCTCTACCTTGATGTTTTGAAATGATATGGAGGGGCATAGTACATACATATTCTTGGAAGACCCTCAATTTCCTCTGTTTTGTGCTCTATTGCAGTTTGGTGTCACAACACACCAGTGGCCGGCACCCTCTCATTGTTGGCCGGCACCCTTCCATCATTGGCCGACAGAATGCATCCTTGGCTGGCAGGGGGGTCGGCAGTAGCTTCTCATGGCCGGCAAGCCACTGGTGCACTCCCCAGCACTATTTTGGTAAGTTTCAGCAGCAAGCTCTGAAAGACACCCTGCAAACAGAGCCTCTAAAGAGCAAACTGGAGAGCTTTTCGGGGCGGAAACCGAACACGCATCTTCAACTTCTTCAAACAGAGCTGAGGCATCATGTGTTTAGAGCTTTACTTGTTAGTTAGCTTGAATTTGTAATTTAATTAATTTGTTAATTAGTTAAAGTGTTGTAATAATTAGTAAGTAGTTTGCTAGTTATTCATTTGTTTTTAATAATTAGTCTAATTAGTTTAATTAGATTAGTTTGATTAGCTTAGCTTAGAATAGCTTAGCTCATTTATTCAGACCCTCCTTCGCGAGGGCGTATTGTTGTAATAAGGGTGCGTGTGTGTGTGTGTGCATGTCTTCCAACCCCACTTCTTTCTCCCTTTTATTTAACCGCTTTCGATGGCTAGTTTTAGGGCACGTTTTGATTAGCATACATTATGCTTTGCATGTTTGCATTATTCATTTGTCTTGCATGCACCGGGCTCGGTGCATCATTCAAACTGCATTGTATTTCAATACATATTTGAATACGTGTTTTAAAAGCATGTTATCGAATTGTTGCATTCATATGCCATATTAGATAGCCGAGCCTATTTAGTTACATTATTGTATGTCTTGTATTAGGCACTTAACATAGTTAGGATCATGCATTGATTTCTAACTAGTTTTCTGTTTTGGCTCAGAGTACACTGTAAGTGTTTACACTTTAGCATCTTGCATGAGTGTGAATGCTGCCATGTATAGCATGCTTGCCATGAGGCTATTTGCTTAAATGCTAAACTGTATGAATGCCTGTGGATGAAGGCTTTATTACTTGAATTGGAACAATTCATCAAGTGTGAGTTTTAAGCCCACTTGAGGGTGGCAAATCCGTGCTTTAGCCTACTTGAGGGTAGCAATTTCAAACCATTTTCAAAAAACAAACATGAAATGTTTTGTTCCAACTCTTGCGATTGAGTCTATACTTGTATGCTGCGTGCATCACATAGTAATGTTAGCTAATAATTAACAAGAACATATGAGATTTATAAAACAACATATCATGCATAGTAGAGGCCGATCCTTTGATCAAGCGAGCGGGAGTGCTCATTTTAGGATCTTTTCCTCTCGTACCCAAGTTCCCGAGCCGAGGTAACTTTGGTGATGACGGACACGTGGCCTTTGGCACGAGTCAGGGTTTCCTAAATTTTCCCAAAATAAAAATATTTAGGTGGCAACTCTGTAATCTGGCAAAGCAGTCCATGTTTGGCGCTTTTTGATTAAAATCAGTTTTCCAAAACGATTTACCGGATTTGGACTCTTTGGTGATTTATTAGTCTTACATTGCACTTTGTGAGATTAGATTCAGAATCGTAACAGGAGTCCGAACTGTAGTAGCTAGAACCCAAATTCGCGCCCTCTCTGAAAGGGGGGGCACGCGGAGGAAGTTCGTACGGTCTACACATATGTAGAGGCTTATTGTGTCCTGATCCTTTTAGTGGTAACTTTTTATCAGAGAATGCCATCATGGGAGTTGTTTCTCTTAGTGTAATTAACAACACTAGTTGCCCTGGTGTTGTGTCAATTGATAGTTTAGCCTTGCTTAAGGCCGGCAACATTGCTTGTCGATGCTCTTGGGAAGCCATGAGAAGTCCCTAGATGGAGATGTTTGCCTAGATCTTTTCAGCTGTTTTAGAACTAGGTCTTTTCTACTTCTTTCTCTTTCTCTTGCTCTTTCTCAACTTTTTTGTATTTGCTTGAGGACTCACCTTAGGTCTAGGTGTCGAGGCTTGAAGTAGCGCCCACTTCTAGTCAAATGATCAATTTTGTCTAAGTACCAAGTTTCTTTGGGGCACATTGCATACTTATTCATCATCAATGTGGGCGAGCTGTAGGTCATTATCATCCCACCATTTGCCTTTGTTGACCAAAAGGCAATTATTAGGCTCTGCTCGAATCATTCCCACAGTATACTCTGAATGGCTTTTTGTTTCTTCTATCTCTCCGGAACCCTTTTCTTTGCTACTGTCATTAGGTTTTCCGATGTTGATTTTCATTTCATAATCTTTTATTTTAGTTTCCTTATCGGAAACTTCCCTACTGCTTGTCCAACCATGACTGGCATTGGAATTTTTGGATCCAACCATCCTATCTACACATTCCCAAGGTCTAATTCTTCAAAGAACTAGAAATTGGCCAAGTCTTCCTCTAGGTCAACCAAGTCATCCAACTCTCGTGCAAGTACATCCTCTCTGACAACATTGATAGAAAATGAGTCAGACATAACAACCTCAGGCTTCAGGTGACCAATGGAAATAATATATTTTCTAGGACCATACTCTCTCTCCAATAGTTTGCTAGCCTCAAGCATAGGTACTTCGGTTGTTTCTTTTAACACTATCAACATAGGGCTTTTGGGTTTTGGCTGGGGGCTTTTGGGTTTTGGCTGGGTTGGAGGTGCATCCATCATGCATAGATTAGTGCTCTCAAGAATGTGTACCTTGGGGTTTAGTAGATAAGAGGGTGTGATGTAGATGCTGGAGTCAAAGGTGAGTGAAAGTGTATGGATAAAGTTGAGGTGGGGTGGTGATGGGCTTTGTTACGGGGTGGCAATGGGTTTGGTAGTGACATTGGGTTTTGGCAGTTGTGGGGGAGCTATGATTTTGTTGTCAATGAGATCTTGAATCTCATGACGGAGACAGAAACAGTGGTCAGTATCGTGTCCAGGCCGTTAGTGGAAGGCACAATATTTGTGGGGTCATGTTTGGTTGGGAGAGGATCTAGAAGACATCGAGGGTCAAGAGGTTTGAGATACCCCCTTTTTACCAAGATCTTCATGGATTTGGTAAGGGACATATGAAGTGGGATGAATGTTCTATTTGAGGCTCAGGTTGAGTTTGTTGCTTGTGGACTGGGGTTGACAAAGTGATCGGCTATTTTGGTGGTGGTAATGACTGAGTTGACCTCAGAAGGTTTTACAGCTATGTTACCACTAGTAGTAGCATTGGAACTACATGCGAAGGTTTTTCGTACAAGTTTTTTGTTGTCGACAATGATTCCCTACTTGATGGCATCTTCTATTTGGACCTTCATTTCATGTAGTTTTTTAAAAGTAAACAGTGGGAGAGCTATCATCTTTTGCAGCATTTTTCTGTGCAAATTCCTTACCACCATGCGAATTTGATCTCTCTGGTGGTCTATTGGTCATCATTGCTGCTTTGGCCCTCCATCTGGTGATGAAGGCTATAAAACTTTCATTCGAGTCCTGGCAGGTTGCCTCTAACTCCCAGGTCGTCACTTCAATCTAAGTGTTATAGGCATACTAGACGATAAAGGCCTTGACTAATTCTTCCCAGCTTTGTTTCACCGAGTCTTCAAATTTAGCATACCAGATGGTAGCTACACCAGATAAAGTTCTTCTAAACAAGGAAAGTTTTTAAGGCCGAGTCAGGCCTATGGGTTTTAGGACATCCGAGAAGAGGCGAATGTGGACCATAGGGTCACCAGCTTCATCAAACCTGTCAATGTGTGGCATTTTTGTACAGACCCTAATTTTTGTAATTACCATTAAATGCCTAACCTTGAGCTTATTTCAATAAAGCCCTTGAATTTTTGTTTAATTGCGTTTTAAACCCTAGAATCGAGAAGCATCGCAGATTAATTTGACTAAACCTTAATTGATCTCGATAGATTAATAATCACCTTTAAAATCCTATTATTAATTATTAGACCCTATAATTATAGATTAGTTACTTTAAAATCTTAATTCCCAATAACACTATTTTCGCTCGGTTTCTCACCTTTCTTTGCGCTTTAATTTAACTGGACCCGACCCGAATTCATTATTTTAACTATTTTCTAATGTTAGTATATTAATTATAAATATCAAGGTTTCATAAATTTGGACTTGGTCCCTATATCCTTGTGTTTTATTTCATTCCAAACCTTAATTGTCATTATTTATTAATTAATGTACTTATGCCTATTATTTTATGTTTATAAATACAAATATCTCCTATATATATTTCTTGAAACCCAAGTAGTTGGCCATGTGATGGATGAAAGGGCCTTGAAGGCATTGATGGCAACTTTGACAAATTACATTTATGGAACTTAGTCCCTAAGAAACCTCCCAATCCTTTCTCTATATATCTGCACACTTCTCCCCCTCATTTTACACATTTTCAGCCATGCACTAGAGGGGAGAGAGAGAGAGAGAGAAAAGAAGAAGAAAAAGAAGAATTGTGTTGAGTCTTGTACAACAAAGGTGAACCTACATCACCTCTTCTCTCAAGTTCTTTTACCACTTGTTTTTCCCCTCCTAATACATGATATTTGTATATATATGTTGTAGTCTAGACCTACACTCATGTATAAATGTGTATTAATCAAGAAATGGTGTGCTTCTTTTTCTTTCTTAAATTTCTAGTAGCAAATCTTTTCCCTCTCTTGAATTTATTTTCCTATCAAAACTCCATAAACTCAAATTTTGTTTTTGTGGGTTAATATTTGGTATGTCTAGAGTATGTGATAATTTTGGTAGGACCTAAAGATGTATTTTTATAACCTAAACGATTTTTCTAAGTTTGTTACTCACAGAACCAGAAAAACAATGAACTTTCTCTATTTTTAGAAAATTCCAGAAAAATAATCTCGAGTCCAATTTTATGTCAAAATCTTAATCTTGGTGTTATATTTCAACTAATATTTGTTTTAACTCAAGAGAGTGAGGAGTTTGAGAGAAAAACCGATTTGCATAACGGTCAACGAATTTGGATAAATCTTGGTAATTCTGAATTATCTTAAAATCTAAAATACCTATCCTACTTTCGTAAATTGAGTTTAAAACTAAACTTATTTATTTACAAACTCACATGAGTCCAGATACTTAGGGCCAATAAAAGTATTTTTTTCATAATTATTTTCAAACTGGTTCAAATCTGAAAATTTGAAAATTTGTGTTAATATGCTCTTATTTGGTTTGCAACTCTTATCTTCTATGTTTCTTGAATGTTTTAGTCTTGATATGTAATCTATGATAAATTGTGAATTTGTTTTACTATGAATAAATTACTTGTTGTTTAGTTTGGATTCGTAATTATATTGACCATGCTTTGCTATAACTGAGACATAATGCACTCAATAAAGGGGAAATCAAATGGGATGATAATGGATTGCGATCATTGTAGTAAATTTTATGAGATAATGAACGATGGATTCAAGAGCATGATATAGTGGAATGTGTTCTGTTTTTGTGAAGTTTTGCGCAAGTGTGTTTTCAAACCTTAATATGGCACGAGTGGTATTTTGGCTGCTTAACGGAAATAAGAGGCATAAGGGTGGCAATGAGGGTCTCACACAAGGAGAGTATCCCTGGAAGCCCGTTCCCTTGGGGCAGACTTGTTGTCACCACTCAGATATATGACCTAGGTGTGTGGGCATCATTGGTAATTGTGTGATAAGCGACGCATTGGTGGTTATGTGGTAAGCGATGCATTGGTATTGTATTAACCAAGGGGGAGTCAGAATTGGCTGTGGCCAGTGTTAATGGTTGGGTAGGAACGGCATCCCGCGGGAGTTGCCTAGAACTAACTTAATTGACTGTTATTCTTAAGAACCGAAATTTAATTATAAGCTCTGCTTAATTATTACTTCCGCTGTATGTTATGATCGTGTCGTTATGTTACTTGCGTATTTGGCATGGGAAAATGGTCAGGGTGTGTATGTTTACGGGGCATTCCAAGCTTATGGCGTTTTATGCAAGGTGGAGGCAAGTTTTACACTAAGAACGGAATCCCTAAAAAGCTTTGAGGAACCATGGCTGCCTTAGAGAGTAGATTTTGTATTTCTTGTATTTTGGTTAATCTTTTTGTATCAAGAAACTAATCTGTATTTAGGAATGGTGACGGGGCGGGGCAGGGTCGGGGACTACACTCCCCGTCCCCGATCCCCAAAGGCTGAAAAATCCCCGTCCCTGCCCCCGATCCCCGGCGGGGGAACCCATTACCTCCCCGTCCCCTAACGGGGATCGGGTTTCCCCGACCCCTAACGGGGATCGGGTTTCCCCGACCCCAAAAAATCCCCGAGTTTCAACACAAGAACAACAAATCAATATATATATCCCTATGTTTTATCATCATCAACAAATACAGATTTAAATTTAAAAAAAAAATTAATCACAGATTAGATCACGCACACACACAGATCAGATCACACACACACAGATATTGCCATCCCTACACATAGATCAGATCACACACACACACACACATAGATCTAACAGAGAGACAGATCCATCGTCTAGCACAGAGATTTGAGCGACGTTGTCGATGGGTTCGGTGGTGGTGACAGAGAGATAGACCTTGTGCGGCAGTGGTGGTGATGTCACCGTCGGTGACTGCGAGAGTGAGAGAGTTGACAGAGAGAAGAACGAGAGAATGAGAGAGAGTTGAGATGAGAGTGAGAGAGAGAGAGAGAGAGAGAGAGAGATATATATATATCTGAGTTAGAGTGAGTGTGAGAACAACACAGTAAGTGATATATAAATCTAATACACGGGTTTGGTTTATTATATAAATATAATATACGGTTTGGTTTATTATATATATATATATATATAAAGGGTATAAAAGTAATTTTACTTCGGAGAAATTCGGGGATGGGGCTGGGGATGGGGTCGGGGACGGGGACGGGGCCGGGGATCGGATCGGGCCGGGGCTTAAACATTGATCACCGTCCCTGGCCCGAAACAGATCAGGGATTGATTTTCAAATACCGTCTTCTCCCCGTCGGGGGTATTTTTCGGGAAAAAACCACTCAAATCGGGATTGGGATCGGGGATCCCCGTCGGGTCGGTTTCAAATTGCCATCCCTATCTGTATTTAATGACTTGAAGAATTTTATCTGTAACTATTATTAATATTTGCTTTTAGTGTAATTACTTATATTTTGTGCTCAATTCCTTGTATAATATTGTGTATCTGCTAGTCAAACCATGGTTTATTGTCATATTATATTACCTTGATGTTCTCAAAATTTGGGGCGTCACAATTTTACACTGTTTTGGCAATTTGATAGCTATTTTCGTATACATATCTTCAATGTCTGGGATAGAGTTAATTCTCTACGACCTTTTGAACATTTGCTCCAACTCGGCCAGTTTTAGCATAGTTGGATCAAACTCATTTGTTTCCAGGGGAAAGAGCCTTTCCGTTGGTTATGGAAGGTGAAAAAGTCCTGATGATTGTACAAGAACCCTCATGTCTTCTGGTAGGTTGGGTTCAGGAAATACCTCAACCGGTGGAGGTGGGATTAGATGAGCGACCAGAGGTGGTTGAGTAGCGGATGTCCCAAATAGGCGCCGCAATTCAGCAAGAGCATCACCATGGGTGGCCACTGTATTGGCCATAGCGTCCAAACTTCATTGAAGGGCCAATAACATGTTCACTATATTCTCCGGAACCTGAGCCATCACAGATGCCGATGAACTAGGTGGGGATGATCTAGCTGGTAAAGAAGGGGTATTCTGAACAATTGATACAGCTTTTGTTCTTCTACTTCATGTGATTGGTGGCAAAGAAACTAACACTGCTGTCCTTGAACCAAATCTGTAGTTTTACAAAGTCTACTATTGCGAGTCCACTAAACTTGAGGGATATTTGACCGTTCTGAGGCTATGGTGCCCAACTATCTTGAAAAAAAAAAACAAAACGGAACCCTCAATCAAATTTAGCAGCATGCCGGCTCAACTGATTACTGCTAAATCACATTGAAAAAAAAAAACTGAACTCAATCCCATAAACTGAAATGCCTAAACCACTGAATCTAAGAAGCCCTATATAGATTCCATAAATTGCACATAACACATAACAAAAAGAGAACAAACACCCCTATAGGGGCTAGGGTTACCCTGTCCTAGCTTTGAAATGATCTAGGGCTTCACTATTCAAACAAGCAGCATCATACATCCAAGAAATGCGAGTGCATCCTATCCTAATTTTGGAAGGTACTATAGCTCACTATATCTGCAAGGTTGGCTTTACTCTAGGGGTTGAAGTCAATGTGACATTACTAAGGAGTCCTTTGGATCATAATCAATAAAGATCCTAGGAAATCCGAAGAGTCGATATAGTCTATCTTCGAAGATTGAGAACTTTAGATAGCAGAGCTACCTTTTTGAAAGATCTCAAAAGGTTATAACATAAGACCTCAAAAGTAACGTATATGTAGGTATAGTGTCACAAAAAGCTTGCCTATGCTCCCACTAGTATCTAGGCAACACATGGACTTTAAGTGCACCAATGCATGCAATGTAATGAACATATAAGTGAAAATAAAACTCGTATTATCGAGTTTGAGTCAAGGTTTCATAAACTCCCCAATAGAGTCGCCAAAAACTATAACATGCCTAGGGGGTACCCAAACGCGTTGAACAGTTTGGACTCTCGACTTCTTTAATCTAATCTCACGAGTACAATGTGAAACATAGATGAGAGTCCAGATTTGGCAACTTCAATGGAAAATCCATTTTAATACAAAATCTTTGCCAAAAAAAAAAATGGATTGCATCACCAGATCTTAGAATCGCCACCTAATATTTTTAGGAAAATAAGAAAACTTGTGACTCGTGCCAAGGCCACTATTTATCATCACCAAGGATGCTTGGCTCGGAACGTTAGGTATGAGAGGTGAAGGTCATTAATTGAGCACCCCCGCTCACCTGATCAAAGATCGTCGTCTACTAAACCATAATATGAGTTTTATTAACTTTATATGGTCAAATTCTGGTTATTAAATAAATCCTATAATTTATTATGTGAAGCATACAAGTATAGACTATGTCATTCATTTTGGAACAACGTGATTTCATGTGTTTTGAAAGATTTTTAAAGATGTACAATCCAAAGAAATTGAGTTTACAAACATGAAAAATCAACATCATTCCAAATTAAGTGACACAACCTCCATCTACCAGCATTCATACATTCCAAATTAAGCGACACAACCTCCATCCACCGGCATTCATATAGTTATATCAAATAAGCAAGTAGTTTCATGGTAGGATGCAAAACGTAGTAAGCAAAACACACAAAAGTGGGATGCTAAAGCATAAAAACTTATATGTTTACTCACGTCCTGCGAACAGTTACAAAACAAAGTTAGCAAAATATGTATGATCTTATATACAAAATCCTAATGCAATTCACACATGAGATGCAACTAGAGATTCGACTTCTAAGATATAGCATGTGAATCATCTCAAGAGCATGAGGTAGCGCACATAATCACATAGGAATTGATTAAATCCCCAAATACAAACTTAGCTGAATCAAGATGCATAAAACATGGATACAAAGCATGGATATAAAGAAAAACCAAAATATGATGCTTATGCACAAATAAGGAAAGTAAGTAAAATAATGGGATAAAAAGAAGTGGCATGGGGAATTGTTACAACACTTTGAATAAATAATTACAAACCAAATTAGACGGGGAGGAGAAGAATATTACAACAAAATAAAAGCCTCACAAAAAAACTCAAATGAAAAACAAAATAGAAGCTTCATGTGTCTTGGAAACCACCAAAAGTTGGCCAACGTCGGAAGACTACACCGCTTTGTCCAAAAGAAGCTAACCGGCTAGCCTATAGCCCAACAAAACCTTTCTTATTACAGCACTGAGAAAAGAACAAACAAAAATATGTAAGTGGCTCAACTAACCACTCCCGATTAGCTTGCAACAAAACTAATATTCAACTTAAAACAAGAAAATGACTATAAGACTGAAAGTGCAAGAGAATGAAAGACTTGAAAACTAACCTCTTTTGGTTGGATTACAACAAAACAATATGAAACAAGAGCAAGAAAAATAATCAAGAAAATAAATATGGGCTAAACTAACCACTTGGATTACAACAAAACGCTATGAAATAGAAAGCAAGAAAATAATTATGAGCTAAACTAACCACTTAGATTACACTATGAAACAGAAAGTAAGAAAATAATTATGAGATAGAAAATATAAAAAAATAAAAGACTTGAAGTTCACCTTCCAAAGAAAGATTGAACTTCTTGATTTCCAAACTTCCACTTGATCACTCTGAAGTTTGTGAATTATGTTCTTAATCCTCAATTCAAGAGCTTGGAATTTGAGCTTCAAATATGGCTTTGGACAAGTGTGGGAAATGATCACTTAGAACCTCACAAAGACTATTCTTTATTTGATCAAAGCTCTAGAATTTGACTACAATAACATGACTTGGATAACTTTTGTAATAGAAGATGCGATATAGTGTATAGCTTGAGAAATGAAAGGTCACAAATAACACTCAATTTTGGCTAACTCTTGAATCCAAAGCTTAAACTCTCTTTTTCGCTATCTCTAGCCTTCTTTCCTTAATTTATCCTCTTCCTCCTCTCAACAATTTGATGTGTATATATATAGGCAATACAAGTGGAGAAAATGGTGGAAGACAAGAATTGAGCATTAAGGAAGATAATGGAGCACAAATGGAGCTAATGGAAGACAGAAGTGGAGCATTAGCTTCAATGGATCAAGCACTAAGCAATGGAGGATGAGTATACATGCATTCAATACGTGAATGGGTCAGAAAAATGGGTTAGGAAGCGCCCATCCGAACTAACCAAACAATCTGGGCAAATCTGTGCTGGGGTGAACGACTAGGTTGTTGACTGGCCAGGGAGGAATTTGGCCATTTTGCTCTGGCTCGACTCTGTTTCACTCTAGGTGCTCAACAAGACTTAAACACTTGGCCAAACTAGGCTTAGAGTGGAGAGTGTAGCTCAAATTCTGTATTTTTTTTTACTGAGGATTGTGTAAGAAACATATTCTGATTTTCATCATTGGGTAATCAAAAGAAAGTGCCCAAGTCTTAGGCACAGTCAAAATGGGGTGTCTACAAGGTGCTAGTAGTAGCAGTCGGGCAGGGGTTGATGAGCCTGCGCAAACTTAAGCCCACAGGCGTGGACGTTACTACAGTCTTGTACATGCTTCTCATGAGTGACATGACCTAGGCATCTGAGGCCGACAAGGACAAGGACGCGGCCCAGCTAAGCCCACAGGCGTGGATGTTACTACGGTCTTGTACATGCTTCTCATGAGTGACATGACCTAGGCATCTGAGGCCGACAAGGACAAGGACGCGGCCCAGCCTCAGTGTACCCACATATTCCAGACATCCATCACGAGGTTTGGTTACCTCCAAAACTGACCACTTCTTTCTAAATGGTTTCCCATTTCTTTTTTTGATTGACGCTTCCTCTTTTCTGCACGATGGAGCTGCTTTGCCCGAGGTGATCGTCATCAGTAATGATGATGATGATGATGATGATGTGCTTGACGGACCCTTTGATTATTGCTCTACAAGCAGTAGCGTCTTCGGTAGTGGGACTAGCAGCAATGATGATGTATTTGGTAGAGCAACCATCTCGCTGCCCATTGGGATGATGCCTCTAGCCGCCTAACTCTTCTTTAGCTTATACTACACTTCTCGTTGTTTCTTTTTCTTTTCTTTTTTTTTTTTTTTTTTTTGTATAGCTTGTAAGAATTTTGAATGTGATATCCTTAACTGTAATGAGACATTTTGTAACCGCTTTTCTAAACAACTTGCCCCATTCGTGGCCAACATATGTATATAACACCTCTTTTGCTTGTGGATGACTATCACCTACTCTGCTTTGTATCTGAATGCTTGTATACATGACTGAACACCTTTTTCTCTCCCAAACTCTGTAACTGCATTCCTACCTCTGTTCTGGTACTCTGAAACTCATTAGTGTACATGTGGGATACTTTTTGGGCTACCAAGTGCGCCCTATAGTTTAAACTCCTGATCTCCTGATCTAGTTTCACTAGTGCAATGTGAAATAGAAAATGAGAGTCTAAATCCCGCAACTTTTATAGAAAATCCATTTTATTGCAAAATATTGCCAAAAATGGACTATATCACCAGATTTTAGAGTCACCACCTAATCTTTTGGGAAAATTAGGAAACCCCTAAATCATGCCAAAGGCCACCGTTTGTCATAACCAAAGTGTCTCAGCTCAGGAACATAGGTATGAGAGAGGAATGTCATTAATTGAACACCCTACTCACTGTAACAATGCCCGCGAGGGACCTCGCTACAGTTCGGACTCGATTTTGTTGCGGTTCTCAATCTTGAACCAAAGAGTCCAAATCCGGCAAATCGTTTTGAAGGAAAACAGATTTTTTTGAAAGAAGTGCCAAACATGGACTGCTTTGCCAGATAACAGAGTCACCACCTAAATATTTTAAAATGGGAAATTTAGGAAACCCTGACTCGGTGCCGAAAGGCCACGTGTCCGTCATCACCAAAGTTGGCTCGGGAACTTGGGTACGATTGGGGAAGGTCACATCGTGAGCACCCCCGCTCGCCCGGTCAAAGACCGGCCTCTACTAACCATGATATCTGTGTTTGAAAACATTGTGAGTTCTTATTCCGATTATTAGCCTAGGTTACTATGTGATGCTCGCAGCAAACAAGTATAGACTGGGCCGTCTGAATTTGAACAAAACATTTCACGTTTGTTTATTTGAAAATGGTATGAAGGTGCTACCCGCAGGTAGGCTAAAATGCGGATTTGCCACCCTCGGGTGGGCTTAGAAAACATGATTTTGCCACTATCTAGTGGGCTTAAAACAAACAGTCAATGTATTGTCCCAATTCAGATAACTCAACCTCCACCCACAGGCATTCAAGGCAGTTATATCATGTAAGCAGTTAGCCTCATGGCAAGCATGCTATCATGGCAACACTCACACGCATGCAAGGATGCTAAAGCATAACAACTTACCGAGTACTCCAAGCCAAAACAGGAAAACGATTAGAAATCATGCATGAATCCTAAGTATACAGAATTGCCTAATGCAACACATGCAAAGATGCAATTATAGCAGGCTCGGCTATTCTAAATATGGCATATGAGATGCAACAGCTATCAAGTACTCAACTTGGAATTGAAATACAGATGCAGTTTGTATGATGCGCCGAGCCCGGTGCGTGCAAAACAGATGAATGATGCAAACATGCTGTCATACTGTATGCTAATTGAAATATGCCCTATATCTAACCATCGTAAGCAGGTAAATAAAAGGGAGAAAGAAATGGGGGTTGGAAGACATACATCACACTCACTCACACTTATTACAATTGTGCCCTCGCACAGAGGGTCCGAATAAATATACAATCCCAAATGAAAGAATGATACAGAATGAAATATACAGATAAAGTACAAATTCCTAATTACTTAACAAATTAACTAAGAAAGCGGTAAACTGGCATGCAAGTCAGGGACTGCCTTGCTTCTGATGAATGATGTATGCTGGGCTGCTTCGGGCGGAAATCCACTGGGATGCCCCAATTAGCCTCTGTTTGCACTTTTCTCGAAATACGTGCCGGATTCCGAAAAGTTGCTGATCCTTGATTTTGCTGCAACAGAGAGCAGGAAAAGGGCAAAGCAGTGTATTTCACAAATATATGCATGCCTCGATCCTCGTGCCACCAATCACGCATATCGATGCATGATGGCCGAGGAATCGGATTGCACAACTCAATATAGGATGAATGCAGATGAATGCTATAACAAAACCTAACTCCATCATGGATAATCCGGAGTGTCGGTGACTTGGGAATTGAGACCCGTTCCGTCACTCGGAGTACGAAACGTGCCTCGTTTCCCGTGCCCGGGCTAACGCCTATCCCGAACACGACGCAATATGCATGATATGCATGAAATGCAACTAAGATACAGCCTGGTGTGCACAATGCTATGAAAGTGAGAATGTCTCGAAATGCGTGCCCACGGGCACGCAAACCAAGAAAATGGCATACAAGCATGAGATGACATGAAATATGATGTACAATGAGACTAAAAAGAAATGCCTCGAAATGCGTGCCCACAGGCACGCAATCCGAGAAAATGGCATACGGAACGCAAATCAGATAAAACAGAGTGTGCCTCGAAATGCGTGCACACGGGCACGCAAACCGAGGCAATGATGTGAAGTGCAAATCGGATAAAACCGAAGTACCTCGAAATGCGTGCACACGGGCACGCAAATCGAGGCGATGATAAAATGAAAATCGGATAAAACCGAAGTGCCTCGAAATACGTGCACACGGGCACGCAAACCGAGGCGATGATGAAATGGAATGAAATGGCATACGGAATGCAGTGATGGGCTTACGCCGACATGGGAGAGCCTCAGCTCCCTCACGTAGGAGGCCGTCGGGTAAAAATAAAGCTGCCTCGAAATGCGTGTCTGCGGACACGCAAACCGAGAAATACATAAAATAGCATATGGAATGCAGTGATGGGCTTACGCCAACATGAGAGAGCCTTGGCCGCACTCACATAGGCTGCCATAATGATAAAAGGAGATGCCTCGAAATGCGTGCACACGGGCACGCAAACCGAGGAAATGCACTAAGGCATGAAATGACATGGAAATGAGATGTAAAATGCAAATTGGGCTTACACTAACATGAGAGAGCCTCAGCCGCACTCACATAAGCTGCCGTCGGATAAAAAAGAGCTGCCTCGAAATGCGTGCACACGGGCACGCAAACCGAGGCGATGCGGAATGACATGCGAAATGCAAATTGGGCTTATACCAACATGAGAGGGCCTCAGCCGCACTCACATGGGATGCCGATGAATGAAAACGGAGCGCCTCGAAGTGCGTGCCCACGGGCACGCAAACCGAGGCAATGACAAAAAGGCACAAAATGGCATGGAAATGATATGCAAGCATGCAAACTAAATTCCAGCAACTAAATGAAGGGAAAACAGCCTCAAAATGATGATAAAAATGCACCCGATGCCCAGAATGTTCCCGAAATGTGATAGTTAGCCCCCGAAATGGCCTACAGCTATGCTATACATGCAAAATTGACACATGACAGAAAAAACAGTAGCAAGGCAGCCGCAAAAATAGCATCTTTCCAGTACAAAACATGGCCAAATTGTAAGCATAGATATGACAACAATAGCTTGCAAAAATACGGAAAAAGAGAGGATTTACAAAGCAAGTGATATCTACAATGCTCAAACCCAAAAAATCAGTTCTACAACATTAGAGAGGGAATAAAAATATGCATTTTTACAGAAGATGAGATCCCCAAATTCAGGGTGTAGATATACAATACATAGCATGCAAAATAAGGGTCAAAAGAGGTTTATAAAGAGAGGTATCATAAGCAATGACCAAACAACTTAAAACCCTTAATAAAACTTGAAGAATAGACCAAAATAAGACACTTCACAAGCCTGATGAAGGCCACAAACAGAAGCTATAATGGCCTAAACAAACATGCAATTTTACGGTAAATTTGAAGAATTTCAAAGCAAGTACTAAAACCAATTACCAAATGGCTTAAGACCCTTCACAAAGCATGATTTATGGACCAAAATAAGACTCCTTCAAGGCCAGATAAAGGCCAAAAACAGAAGCCAAAATAGTCTAACAAAGCATGCAAGATAGGCATAGAACATGGATTCAAAGCAAGTGTATGATAGAGGAGGAAAACATGGTTGAGCCCTTCTTCAATGTTGAAGAGGGGCTCAAAATGAGCACAATATCAGTAGGTTTCATACTCCAACTCAGATCAAAAATAGGCTAATTAACTCATGCAATTTTACGGTAAAATTGAAGAATTTCAAAGGAAGTGCATGCTAGAGCCACCAAACATGATGGAGCCCTTCTTCAATGTTGAAGAGGGGCTCAAAATAGGCCTACTAACAGTTTATGGTATGCTCGAAATCAGATCACTCAAAAGCCAAACAAAGCATGCAAAATAATGGCATAAAGAGTGATATTGAAACAAGTGTATCATGAAGACACCAAATGGGGTTGAGCCCTTAATCAAACATGAATATAAGCTCAAAAAAGACCTAATCTCAGTGAAGGTCGGAGCTCAAAACAATAAGAAAATGGGCTTAAGAAATGGAGCAAGAAAATGCTACAAAAGAGGGAAATGGAGACTTACCCTTGTAGACCTTCTCTTTTCTACTTCTTGGCTTGAGAAATGTTGCTTCTAAGCCTCTAAGAACCTCTCCTTGCTGCTGGAAATGGAGTGGTTATGGGGATGCTTGATGGTGATGAAGAAATGGCACCAAACTTGAAGAAAAAGACTTTGGAGCTATGGAAAATGGAGAGAAAATGGTGTATCTATCTCTCAAAAATGTCTAACAATTATCCAACCTCCAAAATGATGAAGCAAAACCTCCCCTTTATAGAGCAAAAATGCACCAAAAATATCCAAAAAGCACCAAAATATCTAAAAAGCAACAAAATATCTAAAAAGTAACAAAAAATCTAAAAAGCAACTCTCTAATCCTCCATACACTTGCTGAGACAATTGCTGGCCTCCCACCCTCCAGTGATCTTCTTGGTGCTAAAACAGAGGTACCTGCCAAAATTGAACAAAAACTAATGCAAAACGAAAGCTCGGGGACCAAAACCGCGCGGGGTCCCGAAAATGGGCTGCAGGCACCGAAAGTGGCGTTCGGCCACGAAGTGGGTATCAGAGGCCCCAGTGTCCCTCGTTATGCTAAAACAGAGGTACCTGCCAAAAATGAACGAACAACGATGCGAAATGAATGCTCGGGGCCTAAACCGCGAAGTTCGGGGTCCCGAAAATGGGCTGCCGGGCATCGGAAGTGGTGTTCGGCTGCGAAGCGGGTCTCGGAGACCCCAGTGTCCCTCGTTATGCTAAAACAGAGGCACTTACCAAAAATTGGAGAAATCGGAGATGGTTGGGCGGTCCCGAACCGAGGCACACGGCCTGACGATCCCGAAAACCGGGAACCGGGCTCCGAAATGGGCAAAATGGCCTACGGCCACTAAGAGATAGTCTACGGGACCACTCCCTCTCCTCAGGAAAGAAAACAGAGAAAACCGAGCCTGGTTCGCAAACCGAGACAAGGCACAGAAGAGGGTTCGGGAGTCCGGAGGTAGGGCACACAGCCGCAACTCTGAGACTTCTGAACGAGCACATCATGAAACATCACCGAGCGCTCAAACGGTGACGTCTGAGTCTTAAGGTCGGTCAAAAATAGGGTGTCTACAGTTGCCCCTCTTTGACAGAACTCGGAAGTCAAGAAGTGACGTGAGTGAATGTCAAAGCCCAGAGACGACCCATTTTTGACAAGGCCGAAGACTTAGACAATCATACAAGATAAACAGAGATATGTGTGCCCGCAGGCGTGCCCGTAGGCAGGGGCAAAATGCAAAAGATATGCGGGAAGATTTTGATAATTGGACTAATACGCTACGCGAAGCCGGTTTGACGATTGGACTTATACGCTACGTGAAGCCGGTTTGAAGATTGGACTTACACGCAAAGCGAAGCCGGTTTGTAGATTGGACTTATACGCTGATGCGAAGCCGGTTTGAAAATTGAGGATTCATGCAATGCACTGTAATGAAACAAATATGCGAAATAAATGCAACATTTTAAACGAATGCTAGGCAAGCAAGTAAACTCGAGCCAAACTACATCTCGTGCAGAAAGGATGTAAGAAAAAAAATGCAATTCTCATTGCGTCTCACGCAGAGAAGGCTAAAAGTGACTACCGAGAGTACCCGGAGTCTCACACACAACATCTCTCTGCGTATCACACACAGGAGGAAAGAAGGTAAACCTCTCAGCGTATCACACGCAAGAGAGGAAAGGTAACTTTCTCAGCGTATCACACGCAAGAGAAGAAAGGTAAATTTCTCAACGTATCACACGTAAGAGAAAACCTCTCAGCATATCACATGCAAGAGAGGAAAGGTAAATTTCTCAGCGTATCACACGCAAGAGAAGGGGAAGATCATCTCTCAGCGTATCACACGCAAGAGAGGAAAAGGTAGATTTCTCAACGTATCACACGTAAGAGAAAACCTCTCAGCATATCACATACAAGAGAGGAAAGGTAACTTTCTCAGCGTATCACACGCAAGAGAAGAAAGGAAGCATCTCTCAGCATATCACATGCAAGAGAGGAAAGGTGAATTTCTCAGCGTATCACACGCAAGAGAAAACAGGAAGCATCTCTCAGCGTATCACACGCAGGAGAGGAAAGGTAGAATTTCTCAGCGTATCACACGCATAAGAAGGAAGGCAGACCTCTCAGCATATCACATGCAAGAGAGGAAATGAAGCATCTCTCAGCGTATCACACGCAAGAGAGGAAAGGTGAATTTCTCAGCGTATCACACGCAAGAGAAAACAGGAAGCATCTCTCAGCGTATCACACGCAGGAGAGGAAAGGTAGAATTTCTCAGCGTATCACACGCATAAGAAGGAAGGCAGACCTCTCAGCATATCACATGCAAGAGAGGAAATGAAGCATCTCTCAGCGTATCACACGCAAGAGAGGAAAGGTCAACAATGCAAGTGAAAAAGGTGCATAACAATGCAGGTAAAGTGTGCATAACAATGCTAGGCAAATGTGCATAACAATGCAACGAATGAGCATAGAGTGATTGATACACAAAATGAGCAGAGTATGATAGACATACTAAAGGTGAACACAAAGTGTGATAGATGCACTATATGAACAAGTGTGATTGATACACTAAGTGAGAATGTGTGATAGATACACAAAAGTGAGAACGTGTGTGATTGATACACTAGAGTGAATAATCTCAAATGGAACTTCTTTGAATGAACCGTACATACAATATCGTGCATGACTAAGAAAGAAACTTGATAGGGACAATGCATTACAAGGCATGATGCTTAAGGAAAGCAAATAAATGGACAAAGCGGCGCTTTAGAAAGCACCTCATAAGGTGAGTGGCGGTGAACCGCTCTATTCTGACGGGGATCTCCCCTCGTGCTCTTCGAACACTTACCTTCAACTCACAGTATAAAGGCTCTGGAATGCTGACAAGGGACATCATCTGTATGTAAGAGCTACGGCTGCTACTTGTCTTCCTGATCATATTCACAACTTTCCCTATTCTCCAACGGGGTGACAGACTAGGTTGGTTCAGTATCCAGAATTGAGGTGCATACACTTGCTCTCTCAACCTATGGGGCTTCCATACAGATTTCAAGCCGAGGGCGCACCTCTGGGTATTTAAACCAGACTCTAGTCTCGGAAATCCCGAACCTTTGCGTTCTAGGCCACGGCCATTTGAACTCTAGTTTCCACCGTCGTAGTTGGTCTCCTAGGAACTCATCGCAAACACGGCCAGGATGCCTCTGGCAGGGAACGGTACTCGAGGAGAGCACGTCTGATCGCCATTCTGGCTTGAAGTAGACTTGATCTTGAGCTTGAGGTAGAGGCACACTCATACTTCGGAGCATTGAAAAAACCTGACAAGGTGCATATGGAATGCGATCTCGGAGCTTACTGAAGCTGGAACAAACTCAGATGCCCAATATTTTCCTCTTTTGCTTTTGCTTTGCAGTTCGGAACCATAGCTTCAGATAGGTCCTGGTTCTACTGTTTTCACATGACCTGGGTTGAACCCTGCGGTTTTATGAAAGAACAAATTCTGTTTTGCACAAATGTGGAGAACGGCACGGCACTCGGAGCACAAAATGATTTTATTTTTGAAAATGAGAAAAGGATCCTCAACCGGGTATTGAGCCTACAACTGAACACAGCAAAATGACTCAACAAGGAAATAAAAGGCACACAACCTAGACACATCGAGTAACACTCGAAACGACCCAAAACAAAATCGAGATAAAACAAAAAGACACGACACTCAGACTTGCACAGGGAGCCTATTTCACCGGGTAGTGTTTCCCACCCTTTCTCATTTGTGGTTCTCACATCACTCGGCCCTCAATCTCTGTTTTTCTGAAAAAGCCCTTTTCTGACTTTTTCTCTCATCGCACATCTCTCTATTCTTCAATCTCTCATTTTTCATCCCTCCCCCGGGTGGTTGGTGGATAAACAGGAAGTGGAAGGCTCTCGCCCCTAACACTCAGCTAGATTCTTCTTTCTTCCACTCACAGCTAGTGAATTCCTCCCACAGAGGGGTTGCGCTACAACTGGGTGTGTTGCAAATCTGCAGCTGACATCAATCGATGATGCTTTGCTGGGGAGTTTGGACGTGATCAGATCTGTCTAGATGATGGAGTGGAATATCTTGATCCATTCCAGTTCGTGCTTCGCACTTGGCTTGATACCTTGTTGCTTGGAGGATGTGAGAGAGCTTTCAGCCCTTTGTTGTGCCCTTTTCTGGCGGATACGGTGCCCTTTCTGGCAAATGCATTGGCTACGGGGAAAAGACAGAACACCTGACTCAATTGTGCCCCTAGTTCATCATTTTGACCATTTTTTATTTTTGAGCTTTCTCCTAAAAAATTTTGACCAAAATGAGAGTTAGATTAACATGTTTGTTCGATTTTTGATTTGAAATCATGCAGTTTAGGCTATGAGCATTGAAAATTTTCCTTTTTTGGGTCCAAGAAAATGGTCCAGTTTTGGAAAATGAAACAATTTTTGAGAAAATTAGTCAACCTCAGTAAAAATTCTCAAAAACTATTTTTGCAAACGGCCAATGCTCAACAAGCGCGGAACCTACTCTTGAGATGCACAACCTCGAATCTGGAGGAAAACTGCCCCTTGCTTGAGGAGGGTTGCATGGCAACGGAAAGTTGCCCCTTGTTTGAATGGCACCGCGGCGCGTTGAATGGCAACGGAAAGTTGCCCCTTGTTTGGATAGCGCCGCAACACACTATAATCAGTCCTCAGAGTGATGATGACAACCGAACTCTCAGATACAGGGAAGGCAAAAATGATCAAAACCATTACATGGACACAATCGAATTTGAATCGTTTTACGGCTGGACTTCAGGATGAAGTTGCCTACGTATCCCAAACATGGGAATCAAGCCTTACGTAGTTCGGGGTAAGGTACACTCGGGTATTTAACCTCTCCTTTTTATGCTCTAACTTTTGCCAAGGCCCTATTGCAGGTTTTCGACCTTGCGAGCTTTGTTTTTCTTTTCTTTTCAATTCTTTTCTTCTTTTTTCTTTTCTTTTCATCTTTTTCTCTTTTTTTCTTTTCTTTTCTTTTTTGCATTTTTCTTTTTTCTTTTTCTTGCTCTAACTTTTGCCTGGGTCGCCCTTTTAGGTTTTCGGCCCAACGAGCCTCTCAAAGGGTAAAAGTGTAACAAGTCCATGCCAAATGGTTTTGAGATTAAAGCCCTCTGCATCCAGGAGAGTGGCTGTTGTATTAATTTGCAGAAGGATCTACCTTTGGCTCTTCGAGCACATCGGATATTTTTTGCCCCTAGTTCGAGGGGTGCTTCTGATCTAGCTTTGCAAGCTTCTTCTGATGAGGCCTGGCCTTCTTGATCTGACTTTGGTGCCTCTTGTTCGAGGGCTGCTTCAAATCTGGCCACACAGGTCTCACATCGTAGTTGACCGTTGAACCTTCTGAATTCAAGTTCAAGGTTTGGAAGCAAAGGGGTTGAGTCTCGAGGCTGAGAGCGATCCTAAGCTGCGCAATCTCAAGAGCAATTCCACACATGTCTTCGCAGGACCGTGCAAAATATTTTTTGAAAGTTTTTAAGAAAGCGACAAATCGCTCACGCTGAAGACAGTGTAGGATCAATCTGGATCAAAGCCAGGGTCCTTCTCAGTACTCACGCTAACAAGCATGATTTCATTCATTAAGGGCTTAGCACGCCTTTCTTTCTCTCAGTTTGATCAAAGTTTTACAAATCCCGAGAAATTCCTTCCTCTTTGTTTTTCACCGCAGTGTTCAAAAAGTTTTGAAAAACTCAGGTCATTACAATGACTTCAAGGCACAAGAGAGCAGGTGGAATGCACTGCCATTTCATTCAAATCTCGGTACAACTAACACACGGTAGAAGCAGATGCGAGAGCATGGAAATTACTGCTGTTTCATTCAAAGTCTGGCGGCATAACTGGCTCCCTAGCAGAAACAGACTCAAAACAAAGCAAAAGGACAAACAGAAAACAAAACAGTGATGTCCGAGGTAACACCCCCCACGGAATCATCTGACTCCTATACAACAGGACTGACTCGACACAACAAGACAGACCCAAAATAAAAGAGACTGACTCAAAACAAAAGGACAGACTCAAAACAAAGTAGCAAAAACTGACCCAATACCCAAGTCAGAAAGCACAAAAACTGGTATTTGCACATTGCTCAGAACAGTGCGTGCCATTCCCACGTCTGGAGTAATCTGAGTGCCATCCGCAGGTGGTTCATCTCTTGATCACATAATCACATTATCCCCCAAGTTCACTGACCCAGTACCGATAGACTTTGCAGAGCTTGGCGGGAGGACAACTCCGTTGTCAAATAGATCCTGTACTTCATGGCGAAGACGGAAGCAGTCGTCAGTAGTATGGCCGGTTTGCTGATGGTACGCGCAACACTGGGTAGCATCATGTGTTGCCGGAAGAGGGTTCGGGAGAGGCCGAGGCTCAAGGGGTTTGAGATGGCCTTGTCCAACAAGGATTTGGAAAGCTTTGGATAAAGGCATGTGGAGGGCATGGAAGACCCTCTGACCTCGGGGTTGGTACTTCTGGGTTTGTGGATTTTTACCGGGCGTACCAGAAAAAGGATTGGCAGGTGCTGGCCTGGTTTGCTGATCTCTTCTGAGTGCAGGATTAGAACTAATAGGATCATTTCTGGTACAACGGCCCTTTTCCCGGCTTGCCTCTTGATTCAAACTGCCCCTGACTTGAGTAGCGAAAGTGTCATCCACAGTTTTTGCAACAACTGTGAGCACTTGCTCTTTGTTCAATCCCTCGGCTTTCAAAGCCTCAACAGCCAACAGAAGATGCTCATGAGGATCCATGTCCGCCCCTATCTTGTTCTTTCCACTCGCCTCCACTTTGCCAAGGGATTTGCCTTCTCCCAATGCAGCCCGCTCCAAGACTAGGGAGCCTTTTGTCGTGAAACTCTTAGCATGTGCTGTGGTCGATGATGGAGCCAATGTCCCAGAGGCTAGATCTGTCACAATCCTTTGGAGATCTACGATCATTCTTTTTAGCTCAGAAGTAGTGGGCTCACGGGTTTGAGATGATTGGGGTTCAAGTGCATCCATCGTGCTTAAGCCCATGCTTTCCGGGATAAACATCTCGGGCTTGAGTATATGGGTCGGGGGGTATATACTGGGGTTGTAGGTGGGTGGCAGTGTATGGCTGAGGTCGGGATGTGGATGAGGTACTTGGTCCTTAGGGTTTTGAAATGGAGCTATTGTCCGGTTGTCAATGAGATTCTGGATCTCATGACGAAGGCGGTAGCAATCATTGGTGCCATGGCCACGCTGCTGATGATATACACAGTATTTGCTGGGGTTATGTCTGGCAGGGAGTGGGTTTGGCAAAGGTTGAGGATTAAGGGGTTTGAGATGCCCTCTTTCCATCAGGACTTTGAATGCGCTGGTTAGGCTCATATGGAGGGGGGTGAAAAATCTACCCTGAGCTCGGGCTGGGCTGGCTATTTGTAGGCTGGCCTTGGAAAAAGGGTCGGCTATGGCGACTGTGTTGACTTTAGCAGGTTTGGAAAGGCCCTGCGAATCTTCAGCTGGCAAAAGTGGGTCAAAGTTCGGTTGGGGTCCCGAAGTTAGGTGTAAGGCAGATGCCCCAGATGGGCTCTGCGTTTCAGCACTGGTCTCATCCTGCATTGCAATTCCCTGATTTAACACTGCTATCATAGCCACAAAGCCTTCCGAACCTTGTGCCATCACGGGTCTACTGATGATGTGACTGGTGACTGTCGGATCAGATGAGCCAATGAGCCCTGTCTGGCCCTTCTTTGCCTTGCCTCAGCGAAAGAACACTGGTTGCCCTTGAATTGAATTTCTGACCCGACAAAGTCTATCAGCACAAGTCTAATGATCCTCGGGGGATATTGGAGCCTTCCGAAGCTATGGTTCCCAAGACTACTTAGCAAAAGAGAAAACAGACAGCATCTCAGCCTGATTTCACCTGAACAGATACGAGCATAGTTGAATGAGTGTGCCCTCTACTGAATTCTGCCCAAAATTCCGCCTGTAAGCTGATACCCTCAGGTAAAACTGATTCCACCAAATACTGATGCCCGCAGGCCTGATACCCAAAATACTGAATTGGTGCCCGCAGGCCTCATGCTCAAACTTGTAAACTGATACATGCATTCCCTGTAGAGACGCACTCTAACAAGCACATAACAGATAAGTGAGAGCCAAAACACCCCTATGTTGGGGTAGGGTTTTCCCTGTCCTATTTTGTCAGGAGCTAGGGTTTCACTACGCACGCAGCGGCTTCAAACAACCTATAAACGGGTAAGCAACCTGTCCTAGTTTGGAATGGTCACTATGGATCCGAATATGCACTAGGTCGAATGGTCAAAAAGGGTGCCCCGGTAAAACCGGGATTTGTGTTCCCATGCTGTCAGAGCCCAGAGCCGATCAGCCTTACGGACATGACTTGACAAGACAAGCCTCCGGCAAATCGTTCGGGAATGGCATATGGCAAACACGGTGTCCTAGGCGCACCAACGCAAATGCAATGCAAAGAAACACACAAGTGTAGTCAAACCCAGATATCATGAGTTCGAGTCAAGTTCTCTAAATCCCCAGCAGAGTTGCCAGAAACTGTAACAACGCCCGCGAGGGACCTCGCTACAGTTCGGACTCGATTTTGTTGCGGTTCTCAATCTTGAACCAAAGAGTCCAAATCCGGCAAATCGTTTTGAAGGAAAATAGATTTTTTTGAAAGAAGTGCCAAACATGGACTGCTTTGCCAGATAACAGAGTCGCCACCTAAATATTTTAAAATGGGAAATTTAGGAAACCCTGACTCGGTGCCGAAAGGCCACGTGTCCGTCACCACCAAAGTTAGCTCGGGAACTTGGGTACGATTGGGGAAGGTCACATCGTGAGCACCCCCGCTCGCCCGGTCAAAGACCGGCCTCTACTAACCATGATATCTGTGTTTGAAAACATTGTGAGTTCTTATTCCGATTATTAGCCTAGGTTACTATGTGATGCTCGCAGCAAACAAGTATAGACTGGGCCGTCTGAATTTGAACAAAACATTTCACGTTTGTTTATTTAAAAATGGTATGAAGGTGCTACCCGCAGGTAGGCTAAAATACGGATTTGCCACCCTCGGGTGGGCTTAGAAAACATGATTTTGCCACTATCTAGTGGGCTTAAAACAAACAGTCAATGTATTGTCCCAATTCAGATAACTCAACCTCCACCCACAGGCATTCAAGGCAGTTATATCATGTAAGCAGTTAGCCTCATGGCAAGCATGCTATCATGGCAACACTCACACGCATGCAAGGATGCTAAAGCATAACAACTTACCGAGTACTCCAAGCCAAAACAGGAAAACGATTAGAAATCATGCATGAATCCTAAGTATACAGAATTGCCTAATGCAACACATGCAAAGATGCAATTATAGCAGGCTCGGCTATTCTAAATATGGCATATGAGATGCAACAGCTATCAAGTACTCAACTTGGAATTGAAATACAGATGCAGTTTGTATGATGCGCCGAGCCCGGTGCGTGCAAAACAGATGAATGATGCAAACATGCTGTCATACTGTATGCTAATTGAAATATGCCCTATATCTAACCATCGTAAGCAGGTAAATAAAATGGAGAAAGAAATGGGGGTTGGAAGACATACATCACACTCACCCACACTTATTACAATTGTGCCCTCGCACAGAGGGTCCGAATAAATATACAATCCCAAATGAAAGAATGATACAGAATGAAATATACAGATAAAGTACAAATTCCTAATTACTTAACAAATTAACTAAGAAAGCGGTAAACTGGCATGCAAGTCAGGGGCTGCCTTGCTTCTGATGAATGATGTATGCTGGGCTGCTTCGGGCAGAAATCCACTGGGATGCCCCAATTAGCCTCTGTTTGCACATTTCTCGAAATGCGTGCCGGATTCCGAAAAGTTGCTGATCCTTGATTTTGCTGCAACAGAGAGCAGGAAAAGGGCAAAGTAGTGTATTTCACAAATATATGCATGCCTCGATCCTCGTGCCACCAATCACGCATATCGATGCATGATGGCCGAGGAATCGGATTGCACAACTCAATATAGGATGAATGCAGATGAATGCTATAACAAAACCTAACTCCATCATGGATAATCCGGAGTGTCGGTGACTTGGGAATTGAGACCCGTTCCGTCACTCGAAGTACGAAACGTGCCTCGTTTCCTGTGCCCGAGCTAACGCCTATCCCGAACACGACGCAATATGCATGATATGCATGAAATGCAACTAAGATACAGCCTGGTGTGCACAATGCTATGAAAGTGAGAATGTCTCGAAATGCGTACCCACGGGCACGCAAACCAAGAAAATAGCATACAAGCATGAGATGACATGAAATATGATGTACAATGAGACTAAAAAGAAATGCCTCGAAATGCGTGCCCACAGGCACGCAATCCGAGGAAATGGCATACGGAATGCAAATCAGATAAAACAGAGTGTGCCTCGAAATGCGTGCACACGGGCACGCAAACCGACGCGATGATGTGAAGTGCAAATCGAATAAAACCGAAGTGCCTCGAAATGCGTGCACACGGGCACGCAAACCGAGGCGATGATAAAATGAAAATCAGATAAAATCTAAGTGCCTCGAAATACGTGCACACGGGCACGCAAACTGAGGCGATGATGAAATGGAATGAAATGGCATACGGAATGCAGTGATGGGCTTACGCCGACATGGGAGAGCCTCAGCTCCCTCACGTAGGAGGCCGTCGGGTAAAAATAAAGCTGCCTCGAAATGCGTGCCCACAGACACGCAAACCGAGGAATGCATAAAATAGCATATGGAATGCAGTGATGGGCTTACGCCAACATGAGAGAGCCTCGGCCGCACTCACATAGGCTGCCATAATGATAAAAGGAGATGCCTCGAAATGCGTGCACACGGGCACGCAAACCGAGGAAATGCACTAAGGCATGAAATGACATGGAAATGAGATGTAAAATGCAAATTGGGCTTACACTAACATGAGAGAGCCTCAGCCGCACTCACATAAGCTACCGTCGGATAAAAAAGAGCTGCCTCGAAATGCGTGCACACGGGCACGCAAACCGAGGCATGCGGAATGACATGCGAAATGCAAATTGGGCTTATACCAACATGAGAGGGCCTCATCCGCACTCACATGGGATGCCGATGAATGAAAACGGAGCGCCTCGAAGTGCGTGTCCACGGGCACGCAAACCGAGGCAATGACAAAAAGGCACAAAATGGCATGGAAATGATATGCAAGCATGCAAAATAAATTCCAGCAACTAAATGAAGGGAAAAAAGCCTCAAAATGATGATAAAAATGCACCCGATGCCCAGAATGTTCCCGAAATGTGATATTTAGCCCCCGAAATGGCCTACAGCTATGCTATACATGCAAAATTGACACATGAAAGCAAAAAAAGTAGCAAGGCAGCCGCAAAAATAGCATCTTTCCAGTACAAAACATGACCAAATTGTAAGCATAGATATGACAACAATAGCTTGCAAAAATACGGAAAAAGAGAGGATTTACAAAGCAAGTGATATCTACAATGCTCAAACCCAAAAAATCAGTTCTACAACATTAGAGAGGGACTAAAAATATGCATTTTTACAGAAGATGAGATCCCAAAATTCAGGGTGTAGATATACAATACATAGCATGCAAAATAAGGGTCAAAAGAGGTTTATAAAGAGAGGTATCATAAGCAATGACCAAAAAACTTATGAACCTTAATAAAACTTGAAGAATAGACCAAAATAAGACACTTCACAAGCCTGATGAAGGCCAGAAACAGAAGATAGAATGGCCTAAACAAACATGCAATTTTACGGTAAATTTGAAGAATTTCAAAGCAAGTACTAAAACCAATTACCAAATGGCTTAATACCCTTCACAAAGAATGATGTATGGACCAAAATAAGACTCCTTCAAGGCCTGATGAAGGCCAAAAAAACAAGTCAAAATAGTCTAACAAAGCATGCAAGATAGGCATAGAACATGGATTCAAAGCAAGTGTATGATAGAGGAGGAAAACATGGTTGAGCCCTTCTTCAATGTTTAAGAGGGGCTCAAAATGAGCACAATATCAGTAGGTTGCATACTCCAAATCAGATCACAAATAGGCTAATTAACTCATGCAATTTTACGGTAAAATTGAAGAATTTCAAAGGAAGTGCATGCTAGAGCCACCAAAAATGATGGAGCCCTTCTTAAATGTTGAAGAGGGGCTCAAAATAGGCCTACTAACAGTTTATTGTATGCTCGAAATCAGATCACTCAAAAGCCAAACAAAGCATGCAAAATAATGGCATAAAGAGTGATATTGAAACAAGTGTATCATGAAGACACCAAATGGGGTTGAGCCCTTAATCAAACATGAATATAAGCTCAAAAAAGACCTAATCTCAATGAAGGTCGGAGCTCAAAACAATAAGAAAATGGGCTTAAGAAATGGAGCAAGAAAATGCTACAAAAGAGGGAAATGGAGACTTACCCTTGTAGACCTTCTCTTTTCTACTTCTTGGCTTGAGAAATGTTGCTTCTAAGCCTCTAAGAACCTCTCCTTGCTGCTGGAAATGGAGTGGTTATGGGGATGCTTGATGGTGATGAAGAAATGGCACCAAACTTGAAGAAAAAGACTGTGGAGCTATGGAAAATGGAGAGAAAATGGTGTATCTATCTCTCAAAAATGTCTAACAATTATCCAACCTCCAAAATGATGAAGCAAAACCTCCCCTTTATAGAGCAAAAATGCACCAAAAATATCCAAAAAGCACCAAAATATCTAAAAAGCAACAAAATATCTAAAAAGCAACAAAAATATCTAAAAAGCAACTCTCTAATCCTCCATACACTTGCTGAGACAATTACTGGCCCCCACCCTCCAGTGATCTTCCTGGTGCTAAAACAGAGGTACCTGCCAAAATTGAACAAAAACTAATGCAAAACGAAAGCTCGGGGACCAAAACCGCGCGGGGTCCCGAAAATGGGCTGCAGGCACCGAAAGTGGCGTTCGGCCACGAAGTGGGTATCAGAGGCCCCAGTGTCCCTCGTTATGCTAAAACAGAGGTACCTGCCAAAAATGAACGAACAACGATGCGAAATGAATGCTCGGGGCCTAAACCGCGAAGTTCGGGGTCCCGAAAATGGGCTGTCGGGCATCGGAAGTGGTGTTCGGCTGCGAAGCGGGTCTCGGAGACCCCAGTGTCCCTCGTTATGCTAAAACAGAGGCACTTACCAAAAATTGGAGAAATCAGAGATGGTTGGGCGGTCCCGAACCGAGGCACACGGCCTGACGATCCCGAAAACCGGGAACCGGGCTCCGAAATGGGCAAAATGGCCTACGGCCACTAAGAGATAGTCTACGGGACCACTCCCTCTCCTCAGGAAAGAAAACAGAGAAAACCGAGCCTGGTTCGCAAACCGAGACAAGGCACAGAAGAGGGTTCGGGAGTCCGGAGGTAGGGCACACAGCCGCAACTCTGAGACTTCTGAACGAGCACATCATGAAACATCACCGAGCGCTCAAACGGTGACGTCTGAGTCTTAAGGTTGGTCAAAAATGGGGTGTCTACACTCACCCGATCAAAGATCTGCATCTACTAAGATTTAATGTGGTTTTTACAATCAATGTAAATCCATATTCTTATTATTAATAATGTTACCATTTACTATCTGAGGCATTCAAATATAGATCGTGTCGTAAATTTTGGTTATGTTTTCATTTCATGCACTTTTGGAAAGAGTTTTCTTGGAAAAAATCCATAGCACAAGAATCAGCTACACCCTCCAAAATAAATAACACAACATCTATCCACTGGCATTCAAGCAGATATCTCACTTAAGCACTTAGCCTCATGTTATAGCAATATATATGGTAAGGACCACAAACATGCAATATGCTAAAGCTAAAAAATGATTACCTTATACTCCAAGGTGAGCCCGCAACATATACGAATATATACGGATATGCATGATCCTATATGCAAATTCCTAACGCAATAAATACAGAGCATGTTCCTAGGAGTCCGGATTGCTAAGATGTAGCATGAGTACCACCACAATACATTAATTTGCGCAAGTATTCATCTTTGAAGATAACACATCATATTAAAGCAGATGATCCGGATCCAAATGCATGGAGAAGTGGATGTAATATACAGGCATGATAAAGAAAACATGATGCAAAACCAAAAGCAGATAAATTAAAACAGTTAGAAAGACGTGGGTTGGGAGATTATTACAACAATGTGAATAAGAAAAAGGGGAGAGAAAAAGATTATTACAATAATGAATCGATCTAGCCTAGTTATTGCTGAATCTAACAAATCACACTAAATAATGAAAAGGGGCAATCCAAGGGCTCCAGGGGTTCGAGTACTGCTCAGGGGAGCATCCCCAATAAACTATCTATTCTATTCTTGGGGGAAATGGCTGGCCAGACACTAGATGAGCCAGCCGAAAAAGAAATGAGCCAGCTGAATTCCCTTTCTAGCTGGGGATTAGGTCAATGCAGAATCTCAGGACAGTGGCCAATGAAGGCTTTCTGGGTGGTTCTCACACCTTTCATCTCTTCTATTGACAAGGATCACTTAGAGAGAAGATAGATGGGAAAAAGCCCTCAACAACAACAAAAACATATATATATAATAGATATTTGCCCAAAAGAATAAATTAAATCAAGAACAAATTCAAGCCTAAGAAATAGATAGGAACTTATATTTTCTCTTTGTGAATGAGGGAAAGTTAATACCCAAATCCGTGCTAATAAATGGAGAGTGTAGATTAGTGTAAATCATTTCTTGATGGAAGCTTTGCTTATAAAACAGGGGATTCGCCAAACTCATTGAAAAACTCCTCATCTAGTCATAGAACAAGGATGATAGCAGCCCTTTCTATGTTAAACAATGATTGAGAAAGGAGGTTTCAATTTCCTTTAACTCGAAATCTCTTGTTTTATTTCCAAAATACTCAATGAAAAGAGAGAACACCATTTATCAACACCCAATCCCATGGATCAATCAAGTAGCTTCATGAAACAACCATTAACACTCATGGTCATTGAGTAAAGAGTTGAAACACATAGATTAGCATACTTTACAGAGAGGATAGGTGAGGATAGATGGTATAATACAGAGAAGAGTTATTCTACTTATTGAACTTGTGAATGGATGGCTAAAATTACTCCCAAGCACATCCACAAGGATCCAAAATACACAACAACCATGAATCTAAAGCTAAGGAAAGCAAGGAAGTAAACAAATGGCTATCAACTCAATGGATGGGTGGCTAAACTTACTCCCTCCACATCCATGAGGACTTCCAACAATCACATAATGAAAGCAAAGCTTAAATTAATAAGAGAAGTAGAGAGAAGATAATCCAAGGGACCAAGGATTCACCTCTTGGAGAGGATGAGCCTTCTTGTTCACAAACTCCCTTTAAGATCCCTTAAGAGCTTTTAGGGCTGTTCTTTAATGTCCAAAGTCCTTCATCCAGAGCTTAGGATCAAGCTTTAACGAAGGAATGGGTGTTAAGGTAGAAGGTGGTAGGTGGGAGATGAAGAAAAGAGAAGAGCTCTCAAGCTTGTCTATCCTTGGGCAAGGTTTTTTTTTTTTTTTTTACTTTTTTTTTTCCCTAACCCATTGAAAAGAGTTGGCGAGCTTTATATATGGAGCCCAGGTCATAAATATTTGAGATATTTGTGGTAGGTAAGCCAAACAAGCTAAAATTCCCGAAAATGCTTTGTACCCAGAACATTTAGCCGGCCAAACTTCCGGCTGATCGGTCGAATGCTTTTGTGGTCATCCACATTTTGGTGTCCGGCCAGTCAGTGGGCACATTGTCGGACAAACAAGAGCAAGTTAGCTAAAATTAAAGAGAGAAACAGGTATTTCAGAGGATTTCTCCCTTTCCATTTGCTTCCACTATATTCGTTGCTCTGTTTGTTTGAAAGAATACTACGCTTTGATTTTAAAAATATGAGCCTTAGAACATTGTAGTAATGTCTAGATTTGCACCTACTAAAACTTGTTTTGAGAGAGATTCCATTTTGGTCGAAAAACATTTTTGTCCAAAACAGGTCATTTGGAGGGTTTAACACTCAATCCTTACAACTCCTGCCATGAAACGTAAAGATTCACACCTCTCATTTTCATCATCGAGAACTTAAAAGGGAGCGCCCAAGTCTCAAAGCTAGTCAAGAATGGGGTGTCTATAGTTGCCCCCTTTTTTATAGATCTCGGTGCGTCATTTCATGATGTGAGTGAATGTCAATGCTCGAAGACGACCCTTTTGACAAGGCCATAAGACTTGGACAAACAAACAAAATGTAGATAAAATTTGGTTGAATCTGAGGGTTGCCTAAGTATCCCTTTGCAAAGAATCAAGCTAACGTAATTTAAGGGCAAAATGCAAATGCTATGATCAAACATATTTTGAAAAGGTGGGCTTACGTGGCATACATTACCATGATTTGATAATTGGGTTTACGTATATCACATTGTCGGAGTTTTGAAAGACATGATGATGCAAATGCCACGAAAGATGACGAGATGGAACACATAAATAAAGCTGCAAAGATGGCAAAAGAAAAAGGAGGACCTTATGCAAATGACATGCAAAGCAAGCTAACAACTATGGAAAACATGAAGAACGATGCGCAACACAAACAAGCACGCAATATATGAAAGAAATCCAACACCTATTTGTGCCGTGGCATGAGGGGGAAAGAAAAAAGAACGGTCGCAACCAAAGCTGTATGTGACTAGCAGTCACCGCAACAAGGAATTCCACAACACACTCTAAACATGTCGTGACATAGAAGAGGAAAAGATGGTGTTAATCGCCAGCCCTGCAGGTGGCGGTATTAACCGAGGGTGGTGTTAACCACCAGCCCATGCAGAGGGCGGTATTAACCGAAGGTGGTGTTAACCGCCAGCCCCGCAAGGGACGATATTAATCGGAGGGTGTTAACCGCCAGCCCGCATAGGAGATGGTATTAACCGAAGGTGGTGTTAACCGCCAACCCCATAGGGGATGGTATTAACCTGATGGTGGTGTTAATTACTAACCCGCACAGGGGACAGTATTAACCAGAGGCTATGTTAACCTCCAACCCCGCAGGGGATTGTATTAACCGGAGGGTAGTGTTGATCGCCAGCCCCGCAGGGGACGGTATTAACTGAAGGGTGATGTTAACTGCCAGCTCGTGCAAGGGATGGTATTAACTGGAGGTGGTGTTAACCGCTAGCCCCATAGGGAACGTTATTAGCCAGAGGGTGGTGTTAACCACTAGTCTTGCAGGGGATAGTATTCACCGGAGGATGGTGTTAACCACCAGCCTATGCAGGGGATGGTATTAACCAAAGGTGGTGTTAATTGCCAGCCTCGTAGGGGACGATATTAACCAGCGGGTGGTGTTAACCGCCAACCTTGCAGAGGACAATATTAATTGGAGGGTGGTGTTAACTGCCAGCCCGCACAAGGGACGGTATTAACCAGAGGATGGTGTTAACTGCCAGTCCATGTAGGGAATAGCATTAACCAGAGGTAGTGTTAATTGCTAGCCCATAGGGGACGGTATCAATCGAAGGCCGGTGTTAACCCCCAGCTTTGCAGGGGATGGTATTAACTAGAGGGTGGTGTTAACTACCAGCCCGCGTAGGAGACGATATTAATCGAAGGTGGCGCCTTTCACACTTAGGACATGCAGGGGCGATTAGAACAATAAGATCATCATACCGTAGAGGCCAATTCAGGAAAAACACAACAAAGACAAGCACAAACCTTTTTCCTCGTTGGTTTTGCTGGAAAACCCCGGTAGGGATGACAACCATATACCACAAGTTTACCACTGCACACTTCTCAACACCCCTATTCCAATATACTGTTAAGGTTTACTTGGTCGGCTGAAAACTTAGTTGGCCGAACAAATGACTAATCTGCTAACCCTATCGAGTTTTTATAGGGCCAGAATAGTCATTTCACACCTTTGAAAGTTTATAAAAAGGTGTGGTCATCTACCTTCCTTGCATTCTCATTCGAAAACAACTTTCCAACCCTCTAAACTCATTTCCAAGTATTACCTATGGCTGACGATGATCTTCTCTCTTTTCCATATAACTTTTCCATCAGTTTCGACGAATCGAACACGCCATCAAGAAGTGACACCTTGTCTGGAAACACAGTGGCAGAGGTGCTCATTATGGCTATGACAGATGACTATAATCCGAGCTTGATTATGTCATCACCCATGCAAAGAAGCACATACTAGGACACCCTCGCGGGGGTGCTAGTAGTAGCTGGAAGATAGTGGTTGAAGAGCCTGCACAGACTCAAGCCCATAGGCAAGGATGTTTCCATTGGTCCTGGACAGGCTCCTCATGAGCAACGTGGTTTGGGCCTCCAAGGTCGACGAGGACGAGGGCAGGGCCGAGTTTCAGTAGCTCCACATTTTCCAGATGTCCACCCCGAGGTTTAGTTGCTTCCAGGAATTGATCATTTCTTCCTTAGTGGTTTCCATACAACATTTTCCATTTTCCTCTGGCAAACTCTTCCTCGTTTTATACAGGGTAGAGTTGTTGTGCCTGAGGTGATCATTATTAGTAGTGATGATGATGATGACGGCGTACCTTAGGGACCCCTTGATTATTCCTCTATAGGCAGTAGTGTCTTTGGTAATGGGAGCAGTGGCGATGATGATGCCCTTGGTAGTGTGGGTTCTCCACCGCTCACTGGGACTATGGCTTTGGCCACCTAGTCTTGTCTCAGCTTATACTCCACTTTTTACAATTTTTTTCCCTTTCTTCCTTATTATGGCTTGTAAGAACTTTGAATGTAGCATCCTTAATTGTTGTAGGACATTTTGTAATCACTTTTGTAACCAACTTGCTCCCTTTGTAGCCCATATATATAACAAATATCTTTTACTTGTGAATGACTTCCAACTTCATACTTGGCTTGCTTCACTTTCTTTCTGAACCATTGCACATGCACCTGGATACCATATTTTTTCCCAAACCTTGTAGATGCATTCATGCACTGTATTGGTATCCTGAAATTCATCAATCCCTCCAAACCAACTTCTGCAGAATGTTTCGGTCAATACCATGGTCGGCTGGCTAAATGTGTAGTTGGCCGACTTATTCAGGCTCTCCCTGAGGGCTCTTGACTTTTCCACTTCTGACAGTGTGCAAAAAGGTGGTATGTTGGTTGCAAACAACTCTCAGCCACCTGAAGTTTGTTGTTTATGTGGCTTTGTACACCTTCTTTCATTTTCAAGAATTCCACAACCTCTTTCTCTTCTTTCTTTCTAGTGTATCATAAGATATAGGTTCTCCTCATTGCTTGGACTTCATCGGCTTGTCTGATAAAAGCTCTGATGATGCTGTAGTTCCAGACTTAGAAGTCATATGCTCAAGAACTCCCTTTAGTGGCTGAGGAGGCTGAAGAAGGCTTATTCGTAGGAGAGAGGAACTGTGGGCAATTCCTGAGGAACCCACTATTGACAGTAGAGGAGGTGTTTGTGGTCGTGGCGAAGTTGCTAGCCGATCTTTGAGCTATGCTCGGGCCCGTGGCCGTTCATTGACTTGGCCCAACACCTCGTGCACTCCGTTAAAACTCCTTGCTTATGGGAACTTCATTCCCCCATCTCACTAACCTCCTAAAGGTAAATGCACTGATTTTGTCACTCATTTCTCATTTCATACAGTCGTTCTTTACTTCTCTCTTCAATGACATGGTTCTCTTGGTTCCAGGATGACAACTTAAAATTGCTTCGATCACCTATCTTGGATTCTCTAGTGGTGAGTAGTAATGAAGAAGATGACATGGGAGCTGCTTCCGATGCCGAAGAAGGCTTTAATGGTCGTGATAATTCTGGCGATGACGACAATACACTGGGAAATGTTTCATATGCCTTGTAACATTGATGTCTTTTCTCCGCAACTTAGATTATCTCCAAATGCATCCTTCTCATATTTTGCTCCTCGAAGGACAATGATTGCACCCTTATGCTTATAAAGAACCCGACATATAAAAAGAAACCTGTTTTGGTCTTGCATGTCCTAGCATGTTCTAGCACCACCCTCTTGTAAAATATAGTTGCTCTGTAATGACTTGCACCCCCTCTTTGGATTTGAATAACTCTTGTAATCCTTTTGGTGTTTAATAAAAACTTCCTTACACATCAATCGACTTCATTTATTCAGATGACACAGCCTTTTGGGCACATACTTGATACATTTACTTTGCACTGGAACTTTGATTAGCATAAATTCTTCATTCTGGGTACAAACATAGCTCATCCGGACAAAACTTTGACTTTCCCTGTATAAAAGACTCCTACCAGTCACTCATTTAGGCTACCAGATGAAAAATTGGTTGGCCAAACCAATGATGGATCGGTCGGCTGTTTTGAGTTTTCTAAGGACAACTTTGTCTTTTCCCCTCCTAAAACATTTTATAAAAGCAAACCAATGGTTCATTCAAACTCCACACTATCTGAAAGCTCTCTCCCTCTCTTTTCCACTCTTTCTCTCTCTAGATTTCCTCCCTCTCTTGCTTTACCCGACATTCCATGCCCTTTTTATTTGAAACCGCCACTTTTCTCTACATTTTGAACCGATCAGTTCGTGATTCAATTGAGTTTGAGTCTTCCACCCTTCATTACGTGTTTCGCATATTTCGGCTTAGCCCTACACTCATTCATCTAGGTTCCTCACATTTCTTTTTGTTTTTTCATATTTTTGGGCTCCCTGGGATAGTCTTTTAGTTTTTTTCCTCTATCTCCCTCGTTTTTGGCTCACCCACACCTATTCTTCCTCGATGGACGCTGATATTCCATAAGGGGATGTTCCTCCCACATTTCCAGAGGTTGATGCACCTCCTCTAGTACCTGAAGTCGATGTACACATGCTTGTTGAGGACATGGGCATCCAGGAAGACGACCTAGACATGGCAGCGAAGGACATCCATCTCCCGTATTTAGACCTGAGCTCGTACCTCTACCTCTTAGGCCATTTGATTCGGCTACCTACTAGGCTAATGTTTACCGAATTATTCATGGTAGCATGCTTAGTTTCAACCAAGGGTGGCTCCGAACGTGCTTCTTTGGGAGTGATTGTTGCACTTGTCCCACGGTGCTCTACTAATAAGCCTTGATTCTAAACCTACATGTTTATTTGCATTTGTTTAAAACTACACTGTACTGATCAAACTTTCTTGCAATAGGATGACGACCGCCAGACGAAGGGCTATAGGATAGTCATATCCCCCTGCCGATGGTATCAGGTTCTCTTGCCTGGAGTCCAGGCCTTGGTGGAGTAGACCGACTTCAGTACCTTTTGCTCCAAGATCACACAGATGCAGGCCAATCGGTCAGCATAAACTATCTGTTCTATTCTTGGGGAAAATAGCTGGCCAAACACTAAAAGAACCGGCTGAAGAAGAAATAAGCTGGCCAAATTCCCTTTCCGGCTAGGGATTAAGTCAGTGCCGAATCTTAGGACAGTGGCCAAGGGAGGCTTTCTGGGTGGTTCTCACACCTTCCACCTCCTCTATTGATAATAGCACTTAGAGAGAAGATGGGTGGGCAAAAGCCCTCGACAACAACATAAACAGATATTTGCCCAAAGGGATAAATTAAATGGATCACAATCAAGAACAAATTCAAGCCCAAGAATAGATAGGAACCTATATCTTCTCTTTGTAAATGAAGGCTAGTTAATACCCAAATCCATACTATTACGTGGATAACGTAGATTAGTGCAAATCATTTCTTGGGGGAAGCTTTGCGTATAAAACAAGGGATTCATCAAACTCATTGAAAAACTCCTCATCTAGTCATAGAACAAGGATGATAACACCCTTTTCTATGTTCAACAATGATTGAGAATGGAGGTTTCAATTTCCTTAGACCCAAAATCTCTTGTTTTATTTCCAAAATACTCAATGAAAAGAGAGAACAACATTTATCAGCACCTAATCTCGTGGATCACTCAAGAAACTTCATGAAACAACCCCTAACACTTATGGTCATTGAGTAAAGAGTTGAAACACATAGATTAACATACTTGATAGAGACGATAGGTGAAGATAAATTGAATAATAGGGAGAAGAGTTATTCTACTTATTGACTTGTGAATAGATAGCTAAAATTACTCCTAAACACATCTACAAGGATCCAAAATACATAGCAACCATGAATCTAAAGCTAAAGAAAGTAAGGAAGTAAAGAAATGGCTAACAATTAAATGGATGAGTGGTTGAAGCTACACCCTTCATATCCATGAGGACTTACAACAATCACATAATGAAATCAAAGCTTAAATTAAAAACAAAAGTAGAGAGAAGATGATCTAAGGGACCAAGGATTCACTTCTTGGAGAGGATGAGTCTTTTTGTTCACAAACTCCCTTTAAGATCCCTCAAGAGCTTTTAGGAGTGTTCTTTAATGTCCAAAGTCCTTCGTCTAGAGCTTAGGATCAAGCTTTAACGAAGGAATGGGTGTTAAGGTAGAAGGTGGTAGGTGGGAGATGAAGAAAATAGAAGAACTCTCAAGCTTGTCTATCCTTGGGCGAGCTCTATATATAGAGTCCAGGTCATAAATATCTGAGATATTTGTAGTAGGTAAGCCTACCAAGCAAGCTGAAATTTCCAAAAATGCTTTTTACTCGAAACATTCAGCCAGCTGAGCTTCCTGCTGATCGACCCAGTGCTTTTATTGTCAGCCACATTTTGGTGTCCCACCTAGTCAGTGGGCACATCATTAAATCAACAAGAACAAGTTATCTTGAATTGAAGGGAGAAACAGGTATTTTAGAAAATTTCACCCTTTCCATTCACTTCCACTATATTCTTTGATCAGTTTGTTTGAAAGAATACTACGCTTTGATTTTGAAAATATGAGCCTCAGAACAATGCAACAACGTCTGGAGTTGCACCTACTAAAACTCATTTTGAAAGAGATTTCATTTTGGTCGAAAAATATTTTGTCCAAAACATGTCTTTCAGAGGGTTTAAAGCTCAATCCTTAGAACTCTTGCCATGAAACTCGTAAAGGTTCACACCTCTCGTTTTCATCATAGGGAACTTAAAAGGGAGCACCCAAGTCTCAAGGCTAGTCAAAAATAGGGTGTCTGCAACACTTGAATTGGTTTCCCCAGAACTTGTCGTCTAATACAATGGTCGGCCGGCCAAATACGAAGTCGGCCGGTTTATCCGAGCTTTCCCCAAGTAAGGCTTGACTTTTCCATCTCTGACAATATGTAAAAAGGCAGTACTTTAGTTGCAAAAAACTCTTAACCACCCGAAGTTTGTTGTTTATGTGGCTTTGTATACATTCTTTCATTTCCAATGGTTCGTAACCTCTCTCTCCCTTTTCCCTTCCAATGTATCTCAACAAAATGGATTCTCTTCATTACTTGGACTTTGCCCACTTTTCTAATGAGAGCTCTGATGATGTTGCAGTTCCAAATTTGGAAGTAATACGTTCAAAAACTCCCTCTAGTGGTCAAGGAGGCAGAAAATGACTTGTCTGTAGGAGTGATAAGCTAATGATGAAGACGAGAGGAATAGTAATGACTACCATGATGATGAATAAAAAAATAGAAAATAAAAAGTAAAAAGAAACAGAATTATAAAAATCAAAAGGAAGAGGAAGGTTAGATGTACTACTCCTCTACCAACAGAGTTGAGAAAAATAATAAGTTTGATTTCTCTCAAGTTATCATCTAACAGAGTGTTTGGGTTTGGTAGAACCATTTTGGGACCGATTTCAGCGATCCAAATCATTCACTTTTTAGGACTCATTGAGTAGAATATGTAGGGGAAAATATATGATTTCCCACAAATAAAGCAATCAATGGGAATAAAAACTATTGTGGAAAAATTAAATCACCAACGATGCAAGAATTTTACGTGATTCTCTCTAAGTGAGGTACGTCCACTGGATCGAAATCCGATTCCACTATCAACCAATAGTTTCCAAACAATTACAAACGAGACACTAATGGTCTCACAAAACCACCTTTAAGTAAATTACAAATAATCACAAATAATCAAGAGGAAGGACCTCACCAAATAGAGAAACAAAAGTTTTCGAAACAGAGTTGTAGAAGACCCAAAATAACAAATCCAAACCAACACCTTCTGAGCCAAAGTTGTCAACAACAAAGCTCCAAACAATGCTTCAAAAACAAAACCCACCGAATTGAATTCATAGCATAGCAGCCGCCGCACGAAGTCACCGAAGATGAAAAAACCAATCTTGTAGTAGCCGAACTCTTCATACAAATAAAATAATATTTCTTGGGCTTTTTACCAAAGCCCTTAATATTACCAAATAGATTATTTAAAATTCATTGGGCCTCCAAAAGTTAGATATAATATATTAAAAATATATTATAACCAACACTAAACTAAATTAAATTCTTTAATAAACCAATTGGATTTCATACTCCAATAAAGAGGTATACCCAACAATTCACCCTCTACTGACTTAAGTGGAGACATCGACCATACCCGCCAAAGTTCGACACTTCAAATTTTTGTCCTTCAACAAAGTCTTAGTCAACATATCCGAAATATTATTATCCGTGTGAACCTTTTTGAGTTGTAACAATTTCGAATCTAACACGTCATGAATCCAATGGTATCTCCCATCAATGTGTTTCAATCTCGAATGAAAAGTGGAATTTTTACTCAAATGAATAGCACTTTGATTATCACAATAAAGCACATACCTTTTTTGCTTCAAACCCAATTCTTGCAAAAATTTCTTCAACCATAACTCTTCTTTGCAAACTTCTGTAATGACGATAAATTCAGCTTCGGTAGTTGAGAGAACAACACATTTTTGTAATTTAGATTGCCATGCCACAGCTCCCCCGGTAAATGTCATCACATACCCCGAAGTAGATTTCCTAGAATCAATATCACCGGCCATGTCAGAATCTATAAACCCATCAAGCATCAGCTTACCATCCCCAAAACATAAAAACACCTTCGAAGTCCTTCGAAGATATCTTATAATCCACTTCACCACTGCCCAATGTTCTTTACTCGGATTAGAGAGAAACTGACTCACAACACCAACAATGTGAGCAATATCCGGCCTTGTACAAACCATGGCATACATCAAGGAACCAACTGCTCAAGCATAAGGAATTTTCTGCATCTCTTCCTTTTCTTTCTCACTTGTAGGACATTGATTCGAACTAAGCTTAAAGTGACTCGCAAGTGGACAACCAACTGACTTTGCTTTATCGATGTTGAACCTCTCAAGAACTTTTTCAATGTAGCTTTCTTGAGACAACCCAATTAGCCCTTTTTGCGATCATGAACAATTTTCATACCAAGTATTTGCTTGGCCGGCCCCAAATCTTTCATAGCAAAAGACTTGCTCAACTCTAATTTCAACCTGTTAATCATAGTGTAATCTTGACCCACAATTAACATGCCATCAACATAAAGTAAAAGAACAATAAATTTACCATACATAAAATTTTTCACTAACACACAGGCCTTGTTTGGTTTGTTTTTGAGAAACAATTTTTGGAGCAAATTTTCTAAAATTTTGTTTGGTTTAGTGATTTTGGAAAAAAAAAAAATCGAAAATCACTTTCTATCTCCTACACATCAATCAATCACTTTTTCTCTCTCCTCTCTCCTTCTCAATCACTTTTTCTCTCACACACATCTACTCAACTACAACAAAATATCAAATCATCTCAAACTTCCACACTCCAAAACTATTTCCAAAATATACAACTGAATAAACCAAAAAAAATTCTAAACTCTTTCCCCAAGATTTTTTTAAAAAAATTATCTCCCAAAACCAAACCAAACACACCCACAATGGTCCGAAGTGGTTTTAGAAAAACCATTATTCATCATGAAAGAGTCAATTTTTTTGTACCATTGCCGCGGGGCTTGCTTGAGGCCATACAAACTTTTCTTCAATTTGCAAACAAATTTCTCTTTCCCTTTATCCAGAAAACTTTCCGGTTGCTCCATGTAAATTTCATCTTCAAGGTCACCATGAAGAAATGCGGTCTTCACATCAAGTTGCTCAACTTCAAGGTTCATACTTG
Source organism: Camellia oleifera (assembly GCA_022316695.1). NCBI lineage: Eukaryota > Viridiplantae > Streptophyta > Magnoliopsida > Ericales > Theaceae > Camellia > Camellia oleifera. Next base: position 69,124,508 of record CM039317.1, on the reverse strand, counting down.
TGGCCATACCAAGTACAACCCAAATAAAAGACATCTTCACAACCGACGAGAAAATCTCATCAAAGTTAGTTTCTTTCTTTTGCCTAAAGCCTTTCACAACAAGGCGTGCTTCGTACTTCAGATTCTTGCCATCATTCTTCAATTTGAAGACCCACTTATTTTTAAGAATTTTCCTCTCCTTAGGCAACTTTACCAAATCATAGGTGTGATTTTCAAGTAAGGAATTCATTTCCTCTTCCATGGCTTTTTTCTAATCACCTTTCTTTGCATGCTCAATTGCTTCTTGGTAGCTCTCGAGCTCTCCTTGATTGGAAATCAACACAAATTCATTGGGAGGATACTTTTTTGAAGGTTGTCGGTCCCTTGTAGATTTCCTCAACTCAAGTTGTGGTGGTGGTTCTTGAGTTTGATGCTCTTCCTTAATTGCTCGCTCATGTTCATTAGGATTAGTATCATCTTCTACATCTTCAATAGGTGGCTGCACATCTCCCCCATTTTCATTATCCATCGAAGATGAAAGAGATGAATACATGTCAATGAGATCACTACTTTTTGGCTTCGGTTGATCACCTTTGCCAAAGTCTTCAATTGTTTGGTCTTTAAGAAACACAACATCACAGCTTCGAATGACTTTCTTGTCGACCAGATCCCATAATCTATAACCAAATTCATCACATCCATAGCCAAGAAAAATAAATTGTCTTGACTTGCTATCACGCTTGGTCCTCTCATTTTTTGGAATGTGAACAAAAGCTCGGCAACCAAACACTCTCAAGTGCTCATAAGACGCATCTTTACCGGTCCAAACTCTTTCTAGGACATCACCACTCAAAGGATATGAAGGAGATAAATTGATCAGGTCAACCGCTGTCTTCATTGCCTTACCCCAAAAGGATCTTGGCAATTTAGCATGTGAAAGCAGACACCTTGTTCTTTCCACAATGGTGTTGTTCATTCTCTCAGCAATGCCAATTTGTTGAGGAGTCTTCTTAATTGTCTTTTGATGTCAAATACCTTGGTTGCAACAATACTCATCAAATGGGCCAATGTATTCACCACCATTGTCTGTTCGGATGCACTTCAATTTATGCCATGTTTTTCTTTCAACCATGGCTTGAAAATGCTTAAATACATCTAGAACTTGATCTTTAGTTTTTAGTATAAAGGTCCAAACTTTCCTTGAATAATCATCAATGAAAGTAACAAAATAAAGTGCACCACTATGTGTTCTAACTTTTAAAGGAGCACAAACATCCAAATGAATCAACTCCAAAACATTTTCTTTCCCAGAAACAACGTTTTTATGAAAAGAAACTCTATGTTGTTTACCTGCCAAACAATAAACACAAGTTTTAAGATGTGTACCTTTCAAACCAGGTAGAAGCTCTTTCTTGAACAAAACTTGTAGTCCTTTTTCACTCATGTGTCCAAGCCATTGGTGCCATAATTTGGTAGAAGTATCATCTTCAAGTGCATTGACAACACCTTTACAAATTTTTCCTTGTATTGAATAAAGTGTATGAGTCTTCTTGCACTTAGCCACCACCAAAGAACCCTTTGTGAGCTTCCATATTCCATCACCAAGTTTGTTGTTGTAGCTTTTATCATCTAGCTTCCCGATAGAGATCAAATTGAGGCGAATGTCAGAAACATGCCTCACATCTTTAAGCAACAATTTGTAGCCCAAATATGTTTCCAAGCAAACATCACCCATGCCAACAATCTTGGACAAACCTTCATTACCCATTCGAACACAACTATAATCTCTTTGGTGTAGGTAGTGAAGAAATCAACTCGAAAAGTCACATGAAAAGAAGCACCGGAACGAATCACCCAATTGTTCTCTTGGCCCACAAAATTGATACAATCATCTTCACAAACGACCATGAGATCATCGGTAGTAGCTGCCGTTGTGTCTTCTTGCTTCTTATCCATACTTTTGTCACGCCTTTTCTCCTTGTTCTTGAGCTTTCGACATTCCCGTTTCATGTGCCCTTTCTCATGGCAATAATGACACTCAATGTCTTTCTTTGAAAAAGAACTATCTCTTGATTTATCACAACTTTGATCACGACCATGAGAAGTCTTATTCCTCCCCCCTTGTTTTACTTCAGCCTCTCATAACAAATGCTTATGAATGAAATGAACTTGCTGATTTTCTTCTAGTTTCTTCATTCAACAAGCTAGTAGTGACTTAGCTCATTGTGACAACTTCATCAGGCGCCGAATTACTAACTATCACAACCAAGTCTCCTAACTTTCAAGCAAAGAACTAAGTAGCATCAAAGCCTGCAACTCATCATCAAAAACAATTTTCATAAAAGCAAGTTGGTTAACAATACTCTTTATTTCATTCAAATGTTCCGGAATGGGATTGCCATCTTTATATTTTAAATTAACCAACTTACGAAACAGAAAAACTTTATTTGTGGCTGATTTTCTGTCATAAAGACCTTCTAATTTTTTCCATAAATCATGTGTCGAAGTTTTAATAGCAACATAATGAAACACACTGTCATCAATCTATTGACGGATAAAACCAACGGCTTTTCAATTAAGCCTCTTCTATTCATCATCTTTCATACCCTTGGGTTTGCCACTATCACCCTCAATGGGTCCATACAAATCTTTATAAAATAATAGGTCCTCCATTTTAGTTTTCCAAGTTACCCAATTACTTCCATTGAAGCTAGACATACGACCCACATTTCCTTCCATTGATCTACACAAATAAATAAACCCAAATAAACGGTAAGTTCTGATACCAGTTGTTACGGAAAATATATGATTTTCCACAAGTAAATCAATCAATAGGAATAAAAACTATCGCAGAAAAATTAAATCACCAATGACACAAGAATTTTACGTGATTCCCTCAATGTGAGATACGTCCACAGAATCGAAATCTGATTGCACTATCAACCAATAGTTTCCAAACAATTACAAATGAGACACTAATGGTCTCACAAAACCACCCTTAAGTGAATTCCAAATAACCACAAATAATCAAGAGGAAAGACCTCACCAAATAGACGAACAAAAGTTTTCGAAACAGAGTTGTAGAAGACCCAAAATAACAAATCCAAACCAACACCTTCTGAGCCGAAGTTGTCAACAACAAAGCTCCAAACAGTGCTTCAAAAACAAAACCCACCGAATTGAATTCATAGCATAGCAGCCGCTACACAAAGTCACCAAAGATGAAAAAACCAATCTTGTTGCAGTCGCACTCTTCATACAAATAAAATAATATTTCTTGGGCTTTTTTACTAAAGCCCTTAATATTACCAAATAGATTATTAGAAACTCATTGGGCCTCCAAAAGTTAGATATAATATATTAAAAATATATTACAACCAACACCAAACTAAATTAAATTCTTTAATAAACCAATTGGGTCCCATACTCCAATAAGGAGATATACCCAACATAATATTTATGTAAAAAATCAAATGAAAGATAGGTAGCTGTGGTAATTAACAACCAACCATATGAAAGAGTTTTAGAGTCAATAGAATATCGCATAATGAAGAAATTAGGAAATAACAATTGGAAATCCTATTGTTCATATCCTTATAAGTTGGTATGATTAGCTATTTGTGATCAATCTTTTTCTTTGTAAAGTACATGTTTTGTTGCTAAATTGAAGCAAGTTGCAGAGCCTTCTCTAAATTTGATTTCTTTTTCCCTCCACCTTGTAGACTAAAGTATTGAATTTCATTCATAGCTTGACAAATTTGCCTATTGAATAATTATTATTATTTTTTACAATGAAAATGGTATAAATATATAGAAGTTTGATAAAATTGATTTGTGGTTCATGAAATGGTGCATTACAATCTAAGTAAGATCACTGGCTTCTTCATGTGCATTTTGACCAGGAGGGATAATGAATTGATAAATAGTACCATAAAGATTTGAATTGATAACATCAAAAGGTTGGTCAATTGTAAGGGCATATCTTAAACTGATAAGAAGCTAAGGATTAGCCAGAATGATACAGTTTGGCAACCATGGAGCTTCAGTTAATTCGAGAGGTGGTTAGTTATCTTGAGTTAGTTTTTTGTCTCTCTAAGACATGTGCAACTAGATATAGAGGACAGATCCATTGTAAAGAGATACACAGAAGATAAAGAAACAAAAGATTAGTTTATGTTTGGATACCTCTCTCTCTCATTTTCTTTCTCATCCTATCTCTGTAATTGTTGACGTTGGATCATTAGAGTTTACAGAGGTGGTATTTTAGAAATAGTGCCTTAAGCAGTTGTAACAATATTCTATCTGGTTGGTTTGAATCTTGTTAATGTTGGTATTATATACACCCATAAAGATAATCAACAAACAATCACACACACAAATAAGATACAAATATTTACATGGTTCGGCCCAATGCCTACGTCCATGGGAGAGAAAGAGATAAAGTTTCACTATGAACAAAAAAAATACAAAACAGAGGAGGAGTCTTTTACTCTCTCAACTCAACTCACAGCTCTCATACGCTTTTCACAACTCTCTCTTTTCTTCATTCTCTATCTATCAACTCAACTTACAGCTCTCCATATGTATACACAAACGAGAAAGCTAACGATTAATACTTGCCTACCAACAACCAACCACTAAAATAAATGGCAAGCCATTAACATAGCCACCATACAATAGGATAGTTAGGTTGAAAAACTCCAGATCTGTAGCCCAAATCTGCAACCTTAATTCTTAACTTCCAAAGCCAACTTCACATGGTGTGGATACTCAATAGTTGAGGTCTCCTCTTGCTTCAGCTAAAGCTTCTTCTCGCTTGAGGTTAGGGATTCTGATGTGGCAAAAAACAATAGCGTCTCCATTCAGTCAACGAGATATTGGGTGCAACAGTAATAACATTATTAGAAAATCTCATCAATCACTCTTAACTCCACTTTAATTGATTGGTTTTTATTAATCAATTATGTTGTGAAAGATGTCACCCTGACACTATTGATTTCATTCCCATGATGTACAAATTTATTAACTCGTTTGATTATTTTCTATATGCGACCTAATCTGTTGGGAGTACTATCGTCAGTACATGTAAAGGGGAAGTACTATTGTCCGTACCTAGTACAAAAAGGTGCACATAAAATATGTTTTCAAGATTGTAGCTGTTGCACCTTGATTTTATTTTCCTAAAGTGTAATGCTTGGAATCTCAAATATTTTACCAGCTGTTCTATTAAATGTCTCATATGGGTGTGGGACTCACATTTGATAGAATATTTGATAAAATATTTAAGATCCCTAACATTTTTCTTTCCTAAAACTAAGTGATCACATGCTGTGTAACTATCTAAGAAAGCAGGACGACATGAGGCATCAACAATAGCTACTATAGTTTGCAAAGTGTATAGTATATGCTCTTCGTTATGGATCAAATGGTTACCTATGAGATTTTATGGTGGTTAAATTTGTGGTGAACGTGACTGTACGAGGAGCAAATATTCGTCGCTTTCCGTACTCCTCGTGTCCAAGCTTTGCTTATTTCCGAATGACCTGAGAACACAAAATGGTGAGCTACCCAGCAGTGTGCTGCCGAAAAAACCCTTCGACGATCAAGTTAGCACACTAGAAGAGAAGAAGAAGAGAAAGAGACAAAGGGGTAAGTAGCTCTAATAACCAGATGTTCCAGACCTATACATGGATACGCAGCACCGTTTATATAGTTTCTACGCACTCCTCTCTGTCGATCCTCTTTCTGACCCGAGGATATGTTCCCCTCTTATATCCCTCTATGTATAGGTGCAAATATTGCCAAACACCAAATAACCAAACCGCCAAACGGTATTGACGCGTATGGACGACAGAATCTTCTTCCCATAGTTCCATCACGTCGCATAGCATTTCCTACCAAGCTACGCTCAACGTAGCGCTACGCCCTTCCCTTGGGACCATGCCATCTATCTGGTCTCGTCGGCCAAACCCGAACATGGGCTCAACCAAGCTCCACAGTCACGACCAAGCTTCTACTTGGTTGAATCCGGTCTTCTGGGGACAAATTTCGTCCAACTTAGCAGAACACATATCCATACCGGGCTAATAGCTCAAAGTTGTCCCCAACTTGACCAGACTAAGTCCTCGGTTTAGTGCATACCCAACGTCTTACCGAGTAAAGGCCCTGACTCCGGCCCAAACTAGCTTGGCCTATTATTAGGTCATAAATCTCCCTTTCAGTGACTATGAGACTTTGTTGTGGTTGGTTATGAGGTGAAATGGTTTTGGATATAACGCTTTGGTCGGTTTTTTTTTTTTAATATTAATTATGAATTAAATTGATCTAACTTGTGAGGTTTTGTGGTGTTTAGTTTGATTTATTTTCTTTTTAATTATTGCATAATATAGGTTTGACATACTTTCTTTTTACACTGAGCTTCTCTCCATTTCAATATCTAAATTAGAGGGTGTTGTTTTCGTTTTGATAATCCAAACGGCATCTCCATGTGTATAATTTATATAAAAAAAAAAAAAAAAAGGTCAATCCTATTATTGTAGCCTTTTCATTTAAAAGCTTTTGCTTCAAAAAAAAAAAAAAAAAAAAAAAAAAAAAAAAAAAAAAAAAAAAAACGGATGAATAATTTTAAAAAACACATTTTTTGCACACTTTTGTTTAGACAAACATGATAAAATGAAAATATTACAGTTATTGAATCCACTTAATTTTTTCATGAATGATATACACAGAGGACCTTACAAAAAGAATAGTTTAAATTATCAAAATAAAACCGATGATGAGCCCCCGACTCAGACAACACCTTTCAATCCAGGTATGAATTGTACAGAAGCTCAATTATATTTTTCTTTTCTTTTTTATTTATTTGCATTTTAGTAAGCCATTAAATCATATGAGTGAAGACACATTACACACCCTTCAAAAAAAAGATGTACCATATGCAAGTTTTATAACCAAATCACTTTTTAACATTAACTTCAAAAATTATAATTAAATATTTTTCATACATATCTAAAAACCTCTTCAATTATAATTAAAATTACAACCACAATAGGGGAAGCAAAATTGTTAAATAACTATTGACCTGAATTTCAGACTTCATATTTTAGATACAAAGGGAAGCAAAATGTTAAATATGATGAAATGTCGTAATTGTAGATACTATAAAAAGGTAAAGGCTGCTCATAAATAATTGATCACTCGAGTCAATTCCTTAGGAAGGGGGGAAAAAAATTATTGATGACCTTAACTAAATAAATTAAGTAATACAGTTATAAAAAATATATTTATGTGTCATATTTTATTTATTATTTCTTGGAAATAATTTAAATAGGACTTATCACTCATGTCTACTATCAACTCAGTACTATTCCAAATAATAATACTATGGAAATGGAGAGGCTTCTCTTCAGTTGAGAAAAATCAATTAGAGGATGTTGTTGAGTCTCAGTAGATTTATTACGAAACCTACGTCAGTGATTCGAATCATTCAATGTGGAAGGCTCGCCAAGTATTTTATTCATGCAAAAATATGTTAATCAGATATCAATGGTCACTTAGTCAGATCATGTTTGTGTCAAAAATTTAATCTTAAAATTATACTTACTATTAATACAAATGTGAAAACATAATATAACTAAGAGATTAAAGTGGAATTTTTTTTTCTAATAATCAAATTGAAAAGTAATCCATACTTTGAAGGGAAAAAATTGTAAATTATCCTATTTATTAACGCGGCCAATTCCTTAATAATTATGCTTTGGGGGTTCGTTTGTAAGAGGCAAACACACTGCCATTTTGAGTGGCAGTAGTAGCACCCCCCTTCCCTCAAACGAAATATACATTAGTAATAGAACACTATTTCGTCACCATTGTCGTTGATTTAAAAAAATTAAATTAATTTGATAATTATAATTTATTTAATTTATTATTTAAAAAAAATAGTGATAATTATATTTTTAAAAATAAATTATTTATTTTTTATGAAAAACATGATAAATTAAATTTATTACAATTGCCGGATTGATCAATTTTTTTTATGAAACATATAAAATATCTGACAAAATGAATAGTTTTAATCACTAAAACGAAACTCTTGATAAGAGGGCTGATATTAGCACCCACTTCTTTACTTTGGTCCCGCTATTTCTTTAAACCCCCACCTAGCAAAATAAATCCGCTCCCTTCTCTCTCTGAACACCTACCTTAATACCAATTATACCCCTACCCCAAACCCAAATCCAAACCCTAGCTCCCATTTCCGACCACGACCTTCGACATCACTGCCACTGCCTCCAGCAGCCAACCAAGGCCAAGATAAGAGCTATATACAGTAAACCATCCATGGTGAAAGATAGAAGAAGAGCTACCAATGGTGGCCCCCCGCCCCCCCCAAAAAAAAAAAAAAAAAAGAAAAAAGAAAAAGGAAAAGAGAATGGAGAGGGTAAAAATGAAGGACTTCCCTCGTTGCCATGGAAATCGAAGGTCGATTGGTTTTGGTTTCTTCAACGAAAAATGGGTGGTTAATCGATCGAGATGGGTGTGCTGAAATCCCATACAAGTCTTGCCATGCGGCGGTGGAAGATGAGTTCGAGAATGAATAGGTCGGTGTGGAACCAGCTATGGCTATGGTTCTGGGTCTTGGGTACGAGGCCATGGTTGGGTAGGCAGGGGCAGTAGTCGATGAAAAGAGGGAATCAGAGCAGGTAGAGAGAAGGTCAAGGTTGAATTTGGTGGGGAGGTTTCGGATAACGGTTGGAGTAGTTTGGGTTGAGATTGGACTGTTGAGAATAAAGAAGAAGAAGAAGAAGAAAAAGAAGAAGAAGAAGATGAAAGAGAGAGTGATAAGAGAAAAGAGCGGGAGCTCGAAAGCTCCGCCCCCCGAATGCCCGAAATTGCCAAAAATGGCAAAAAAAAAAATGCAAGGTAAGTTAAAAAAAAAAAAAAAACAGTTTACTGAAAATAGAAATTAGGGGGATTAGGGGGAGTGAAATTCGAGCTACCAATCAAAGTTGGAGTGATAATGATGGGTTTGGTGGTGGCCATTATGGGGATCTGAGTATAGGGAATGTGTAGAGAGAGAACATAAAGGGGGTTTGTTTTTTCTTTGTTAATTTTTTTGGATTGAATTATTGTTTTTTTTTAAGAAACGCCACTGTGTTGGAATGAAATGTCACCATAATCAATCGGAGATCGTGGCAAACAGTGACGGGAGGGTGGGCGATGACCGGAGGTGATGAGAATGGTTATGGTTAGGGTTAGGGTTTGGGTTTGGAAAATTAGGATTAGAATGTTGGGGATGAAGTTAAAAATGTAACTTCATGTTTGGACGAAATTGGAATTAAAAAAAAAAAAGAGATAAAGGGTTCAAAGAGAAAAGGTAAGTGCTAATAGCAGTACTCTCATGACAAATTCTACGAGTTCAAACAACATCCTCTAATCTAAAATATGGGCAAGAGGGAATTTGGGGTCCTACAACTTATTATACCAATGTTTGCTTATTTTGGGAAGTAGATTAATTTTTTGACTTTTTAATTATTTTAGTTTGAGTTAAAAAGTCTCGTTTGAATTGGATTTTTTGACCATTTTTAAAATAAAAAAAAAAATTTTATAAGAGAAAAAAAAAATAATTATAATTTAGATGTAATATTTTATTTTATTAATTTTTTAATTTATTTTATATTTTTATGATTATTTTAATTTTTTAACTTCTTAACCCAACCTACCGAAGAAATTTTCATGAATAATTTATATTTATATGATTCCAGTAGTGAATCTAAGCACAGGTGGCTGGAAGCAAGCAAGTAGTATCCTCTAAGAGCATCTCCAACCATATCCTCTTCTCAAAAGGATGAAAATAATATTTTTTATTCAAAAAGTAAATATAGAAGACGTCACTATTTATTCAAACTCCAACCACAAACCTTCATTTCCTTCATTCAAACTCTAATCAAAAAGTAATTTTTGTTTATTAATAAATATTTAATTTTAAAATTTTTGTAAAATATATTTAATATTATACTCATTTTAAATGTATGATTTATACTTTTTTTATTGATGTCAATTTTATAAAAATTAAATAAACACATTAAAAGTTATTTCAAATATAATAAGAAATATAAAATGAATAGTGTTTTGGAGGTCTCCTTCATTTTTTCATCCTCCCTTCATATTTGAAGGATCAATCCATCTTCCTTCATTTGGGAGGAAGAAATGAAGGATGGGTTGGAGCTCAAAATTAAGAAAGATCCTTCATATTTAGAGTTTTGAAGAATGGATGGGAGATGCTCTTAGAGCATCTCCAATGCAATACTCTCATTAAGAGGATGAAAATAATATTTTTTATTCAAAAAATAAATATAGAGGAAGTCACTATTCATTCAAACTCCAACCACAATCCTTCATTTCTTCATTTAAACTCTATTCAAAAAATAATTTTTATTCATTAATAAATATTTAATTTTAAAACTTCTGTAAAATATATTTAATATTATACTCATTTTAAAGGTATGATTTTATACTTTTTAATAATGTCAATTTTATAAAAATTAAATTTATAAATTAAAAGTTATTTGTAATATGATACCAAATATATAAATGAATAGTGTTTTGGAGGATCCTCTATTTTTTCATCCTCCCTCCATATATGGAGGATGAACTCATTCTCCTCCCAAATGGAGATGAATTTGAAGGGTGGGTTGGAGGAGCAAATCCTCCATATTTGAAGATATGGAGGATGGGTTGGAGATGCTCTAAATGAACGCCAACCAAGGCGTACATTTGTAGTCTTAAAGACGAGTTTTTTAGCCTCAATTTAAAATAATTAAAAAATTAAAAAGTCAATTCTTAACTCAAATGAAGATTGAGAGAAGTCAAATCCTATTTTGATCTCAATATATTCTTGTATATTAAGGCTCATTTGAAAATTAACGTTTTGACTTTTTTAAGACAAATGTACAAAAAAATATTCTTTCCATCTCAAAATATTAGTCTATTTTTGGATATTCCAACTTTTTTAATATTATAATTGGATCTGGGGTGCCTGCTATGCACCTAGCACATTATGGGTTCATTTTGGGATCTAATTTGATAATACGAACCGTTCACATTTTAGAGTATATCAAATAGAACATATCAGTAAAAAATCAAGTTAATCAGATATTATTAATCTTTTCATCTACTTACATTTGTATTCATTTTAATACTTTAAATCACAATGTCATTTATTTTTATAGACACAAATATGAGTAGATGAAAGAATTATCGATATCCGATTAACTTGATTTTTTATAAGTATGTTCTACTTGATTTATTTTAAAATGTAAATTATTCGGATTATCAAACCAAATCCCGAAATGAGCCCATATGGCAGCAACAGTGCCTACTGCTGGGTGCACAGCAAGCATTCGAGATCCATTATAATTATTACACTTTAAAAATATTAATTTTTAAAAACTATTCTTTGATAGTACAATTTTATATAATGTTAATGTTAAAAAATGACAAAATAAGAAATTTATATTATTTTAATTTTTAATTTTAAAAAATAAATTAAAATTTTGAAATAATAAAAAATAAAAAAAGAGATTAATATTTTAGAATAAAAAGAGTAAGAATAATATGGCAATATATATATATATATATTTTTACTATAGTGGCAATGAAAATCGCTTACGTGTTCACCTATTCACGAAAAGTACGCTATGAATTTATGGCCCAATTCACAATTGATGTGAAATTAACGCCATCCCCAACAAGGTAGATTGTTTATAAAGGTCGTTCCCCATAGGGCATTCTCTCTTCTTGCAGAGTCAAAATTGAACCATGAAAGAATACAGCAAAACAAGAAGAAGCAGAAGAAAGCTTATCATCGGCTGTACTGCCTTGGAACATTCATTCGCTGCTGAATTAATTGCCAACAATTCAGATCTCCTAACAGAGATCCTAATCCGAGTCCCAGCAAAATCCCTAATCAGATTCAAGTCGGTCTCAAAGCAATGGCTCTCTCTCATCTCCCACTCCCAATTCACCTCCGACCACGCTCGCCGAAATCACCATTCCTCCATCTCAGCCTTATATTTCTACTCAAACCGTAGGTATCCCGATGAACAACTCCAGTCTGTATCAATTGCTGGACACCAAACTCTTCTTCCCACACTCTCCTTTCTCGATGGTGTCGTTGTATCAAGTTCTGCAACTACGATTGAACACTCTTGCAATGGTTTAATCTTGTGCTCTAATGGTTTCAGAAAACCCCGATATATTGTTTGTAATCTCACCACAAAGAAATTCTCACTTCTTCCTGATATTGGTCCTGAATCGTATCGTGGAAATGTTCGTGCTTTCTTAGCTTTTGATCCTTCGAAATCGCCTCACTACAAAGTTTTATTGTTTAGTTACAGTTATGCTAATAATGGAAGGTGGGTTGAAATTGAAATTTACAGTTCCCAGACTTCGTCTTGGAAACACATTTCTGTGCCTGATCCGCGAGGTGTGCGATTCATCATGTTCAGCGTGTTTTGGAACGGAGCAATTCATTGGGTAACCTATGTGAATGTTCATGCTCGATTTGAGGTTGATGAAGAGAAATTGATACAAACAATGCCTCAAAACCCTAAAACCCTTTCTCATGATAAGATTAGGTATTTTGGAGAATGTGGTGGCGATTTGCTTCTTATTCAGACTACTCAGCCTTGTGCTATGGGATTCAGCATCCTTCAGATGCACAGGGATTACTGCAGATGGATTGTGAAGTACCGGGTCAATCTTAGACCCATTTTATCTGTATTACCTAAGACAGCTCGCAAAACCATAATCACACGCTGTGAATTTAATGTGCTGTGTGTCGTGAAGGGAGCAAATGAAAAAGATTTTACATTGGTGTTAACTATCCGGGGCAAAGTTATTTCTTATAATGTCAAGTCCAAGACATTGAAGGAGCTTCATGATTTATCGAAAGATGATCTTGGTGATTGGAGGGGAGCAAGTTGGTGTAATACTTATCAATTCATTGAAAGCCTATCACCTGTTTGATCATTGTCCTACATGTTTCTACTTCTTTCTTCAGCAGATGGTATGTCCCTCAATTAACTTTTCTATATTTCTATCTGTTTAAGTATTTGTTATTATTAGTTTCTTGTTCTGTGATGCTATGCTACTATCATCTTTTGATGTTTAGATTCTGTTTTAAGCTTGCATTACAAATAGATTCCTCATTCATCAATTAAGGTTGAAATACAACTGATGTACATAGCATAGCTCCTGCAGTAATAGAGCATCACTATGATTATCAATTTTGTTGCTTTATATGTGAGCCCTGTTTTGACCACAGTAATTCATTCACTCTATAAAAGTATCATTTAGATTGTTCTGATTACCAAAGAGGGTATGTTAAACTTATTCACTTCCTGGTTTTAATCTCCTAGTTATGATGTAGTTGGGTGGAATGGTTTTAAATGCTCTAGGAAGGAGTAGAATATATTGAAACAAAATGTTTTGAAAAATTGTTGGAATTTCATAATTGTCATCAACTCAAAGAAATCAATCCGTTGTTTGCAACTGCCATTAATTATTAGTAGTTCCTTTTCATGAGTTTCTTCTTTTGTAAATTGCTTCTCGTATGACCTTGCTGCTTCACTAGTTTTTCCAGAATAAAATGAATTTCCTTAACAAATCAAGAGATTTAGGCCATGTTTGATTCACAAGATTAATAGTGAACGTATTAATAATTTCATCAAATTAGTGTGGTATTCACTATCCAATTGGATTAGTAGGATAAATTATCCTCTTGTTCATTGTTTGATTTGCATTGGATAAGAAAACATATGAATTTAGGATTATAATTATATTTATCTTATTTTCCAATCTTACGCTCCATCAATGTTTCTTCACAATTTTTACTTTATCAAAATTTCTTCATAAATGTGGTTTTGAAAAAAAATTATAAATAAATAAATAAAAGCAAAATACAAAGACCATGTTTGGTTTGTTTTTAAATTTTTTTTTTAAATATAAACTGATTTGATAAAATAAATATCAAAAAATATTTTAAAATTTTTAAAAATTATTTTTAGCCTTCTAAAATATAAAATTATATAAAAATAATAAGTTTTTTAATTTTTAGTCAAGGGTAAAAGAGTTTTTTTATTTTATTTTCCAACTTAGGATATATAATCCCGCCCATACCCCCATTACTAATAATCCTACAAATTTGTTGGATTAATTATCCATTGGATTAATAATCCTGAAACAAAATTTCAAAACAAACACATGATTATTGGGTCCACGGATTAATAATTCCAATCTCATGCTTTAATCATGTCAATCAAACATGCCCTTAAGGTATTAGTTTACATAGGAACCAATAATTGTGTTCAGAATTGTGTAAATAACAATTAAAAGATTAAAAAAAAAAAGAAAAAGACTACACTACAACATTTTTTTAGTTTAGTGACATTTGAAAGTGCCACAAAACTATTCTTCTAATGATATTTTTTAGTCTTGTGACATTTTAAACAAGTGTCATTTATACTTGTGCCACGGTAGATACTAGTGACACCTTAATAACACTCGCAAGTGCCACTACATCATCATGGCTAAAAACTTTCAATAACACTTTGATGTCATGATAGACACTATTTGTGACACGATCAAGCGCCATTAAAAAACAACTTAGTGGCACTTGTAAGTGTTATTATACTATCAGGGCTAAAGACTTTTAGTAACACTTTCATGTCATGGTAGACACATTTGTGATGCTATCAAATACCATTAAAGAAGACGTTACAATCTAAAAAATGCCACTATATGAATTTTTAATGACGCTTGGTATGCCACGATATTTTTAACAACTTCATAAATGCCACTAAATCCAATTTATTTGTGCCATTAAATGGATATATAAGTGTTATTGGAGCTTATTCTAGTGACACTTTGCAAAGCTACTATCACTGCTACAAAATGCCACTTATATGTTTTTTCATTGACACTTTTAAAAGTCACAACTAAACAGGCATAAATGCCTATAAAAATTGAATCGATTTTATAAACAATTGAATATTAATTGCCGCATCCTATATTAATTTGACATCTATTCATCCTGTAATATTTTCATAATAATAAACAAATATTATCACCATAGAATCATCACATCAAAAACAAAAAAATTCAAACCACCATCATTTTTTTATCTAAAAATATAAATTTATTTATATTGCAATAAAAATTATAATCAAATTTATAAAATATTCTACCATACTAACAAAGTTAAAGCAAAAGAATAAATAAATAAATAAAAGAAAATTATTTCAGCCATAAGTTCTTAAAAGCCATAGTAATATCCATCTTTCGGATAGACAAATTATCAAAACAAATTTAGTTCCCAAATTCTCAACCTCACTTGTATAAATATTCTCAGCTAGTATCCATAACTTGCGAAATCTGCATCCAAAAGATAAACATATAAATGTAATTGAAACTGTATTAAGTTAATATAAATTTGTTAATGAAATTAGTATTTATGAAAGAAATATACCACAAATGAAGCAGGCCAAGCAACATGAGTTTCAATAGCTTGTCCAATTGTTTTGACAAGTCCATATAATCGAATCAAGCTCTTATGATACAAGAAAAAATACTTTTGTCGACCAAATTTAACATCAAATTATAAATGCAATAGAAATTCCATGCAAACAAAGTATAATCCAACCTCAAAAATATAATTCCATACATAACAGAGGATTAAACAAAATTAATATCCAAAAGTTAGTCTATACCACCAAAAACTAATTTGTACCACGGCAAAAAGTAATATGTATCATGCCAAAAAAGTAATCTGTACCATGTGAGAAGGTATTCAGTACCGCATCAAAAACTAATATGTACCACGTCCAAAGGTAAGTTGTACCATGCCATAAAACTAATCTCTATGAACAATACTAATCCGTTGACTACAAACAATGTCTTTTGTACTTATCACAAAAAGTCGTATCCACAATTCCACACCAAAAATCATCTGTACAAATAAATTTAATCATTAGTATTATTGTCATATTGAAAATTATAAATATATCTATATATATAACTCGAATATAATTAATATTTTCAAATAAATAATTAGTATTGACAAAACTACTTGACTTTTTGATGTCTACAAAAAAATGTTCAAAACTGCAACATGTAGAAGAATTTGAAAAAGTAAAATTACTTGCATAAAAGATGTTCAAAAATACAATTTGCATCAATATCACTTAGGAGAGGCATTGTTACAATTGAATTAAATCCAGGGATAATTTGCTCCAATCAATCTTTTAAGAGCCAATTGTACTTTCGGAATTTTTTCAGGGAACATTTTGCACGCATTGATATTTTAAGTTATGTTTGGATAAAATTTTGAGGAAATTGTGGAAAAAAAATGAAGAAACTGATCCAAGCTCAATTGCGACTAAGTTTAAGGCATTTTTGTAAAACCCAAGTTGTGTATAGGATTATTTTATTGGATAGATTAGTAATTAGATTAATTTATATGGGTCATTTATTAATATCAAAGAATTAGTTATGAGATGGCATTATATTTCCTATTACTTAGATGGGTAATTTTGTAACTTTGAGAAATTAGGTTAATAAGCCTACCTATTGTGGCTTTAAGTCTTGGAAAACAAACAAAATAGAGGCTGTGAATTGCTCCATAGGCGGCTAGGGTTTGAGAAGGTAAAAGAAAAAAGAAAAGAAAAAGAGAAGAGAAGAGAGGTTCAAGTGAGGCTACAATAGGGATTGGAGGCAACACGTTGGTGATTTTGGGACACCTATTGGTTAAGGTAAAATCTGTCTTTACTGTTAATTATTAAGTTTATGTTGAGGAATTGAACAATCAATACATTAAGGGGATTTGGAAGATCTATAGGTGCCTACTTAGGTTTTGAGAATTGGGTGCAATGTGTAAGTGTAACTTTGGGTGGGTAATAGAAACAATGGAGTTTCATATCATGGGTAAGGGTGTGTTTGGCTTTAAAGTTGGGTTGAATGGTTTGATCTCTTGGATATTAAAGCAATACATTAATCTAATATAGTGGGGCTTTCATGGGTGTATGTAACATGTAAAAAATATTAATTTATTTGAGAAATTCTGAAGCCGTGATGGCTTTGTTTTGATGCTAAATCATGGGAGTTCCTAATAGACTATTGGGTTTATTTATTCTATTGTTGTTACAAGAAGAGATGGATGGGTGCACATAATAATTGTTTATGCGGTGTAATATTTTATTAGGTTTGTGAGATTGAGGTGGATCTTGGTAATTTGAGATTAGCTTGGAAAATATTATTTTAGCTGTTTGAAGGTAAGTAACCCTCTATCACTGTTGGTTTATTTTTATTCCTATCGAACCGTTTAAAATCATAAATATTTATTCATAGCTTTCCTGTTCTCTCAAAATAAAGTATGGGTCAAGTATAAAACAACATCGAATATTATTATGAAAGTTATTTGAATATTTTGTGAAATTATTCTGAAAATTGTACCTAGTGTTTATTCCAAAAATATCGAATATTTTATTTAAAAGTTGTGTATTGTTTGAATTTTGAACATCACTCTAGTCTGACTATGATTTGGACCCTAGCCAATGGGGGTTATTTATTGGCACAGAAACTAGTTTCTTTTGGGGCTTTACCACCGGCCTAGGTGTGGTTCTGGGCCTTGTCACGGGCTAAGTGACCGTAGTCATTAAGACTTGGGTTTTGTGAATCGATCATTGAACCATCTGAATATCGATCTATCAATTTTGGATAACGAAATTTCATCGAGTTACCCCATTGACTTTTTATTAAAATGTATTGCCACATTGTTTATTTTAGCTATGAAACCATCTTACAAATAATTGTTCATTTATTGAACTGTAGAAAAATTATATTTATTGATTATCGATTTATTTATTTATTTTTGTATACTTGATCCAGCTAGCAGTGATGGTTGGTTATTTACTAGGCTATTTAGCTTACCCTTATTTTTTTTCAGATTCTGAAGAGTAGAGCTGCGCGGGATTTTTTACATGTGGGAGTGTCGAGAGTAGGACTATGATTTAAGTACTTGGATTATTGTTTTGTTTGTGGATTAAATTAGTGGACTTGGTGGACATTTTCATATAAGAACTATTTATTTTTATGGATTTTGGCATTATGACAATTAAAGATTTAATTTGAGTATTTTACATTGTGGGTTATGTGATTGGATTCTTAGCCTTGCATGCTCGCTTATATGAGTGTGCGGCGTTGTCACGGAGCTTGGGGCGTGACAATTTTCGACTCTAACTCCCAACCTACGTGTCCTATGTACGTACCGTCAGTTCGTAGAGGTCATATTTGGCACGAGGAAGCTGCTCGTGACATCACAACATTGGTTGGGGGGCTGTTTTGCATTTTCGCCCCCCGAATGCATTTTTCGACTAAATTTAACGCATTTTCGACTACGTGTCCTATTTACGTACCGTCAGTTCCTACAAGTCATATTTGGCACGGGGAAGCTGCCCGTTACATCACAACATGGGTTGGAAGGCTATTTCGCATTTCCGCCCCCCTTCCAAATGCTTTTTTTTGGACTGAATTTAAGGCATTTTCAAGTGTAACTCCCAACCTCCGTGTCATATTTACGCACTGCCAGTTCCTACAGGTCATATTTGGCACAAGAAAGCTCCTGGTTACATCAGAACATTGGTTGGGGGGCTGTTTCGCATGTTCGCCCCCCCGAACGCATTTTTTTGACTAAGTTTAAGGCATTTTGGATTCTAATTCCCAACCTACGTGTCGTGTTTAGGTACCCTCAGTTCCTACAGGTCATATTTGGCACGGGAAAGCTCCTGGTTACATCACAGCATTGATTGGGGGGCTGTTTCGCATTTTCGCGCTCTAAACGAATTTTTTCGACTAAGTTTAATGAATTTTCGACTCTACATTCTAACCTACGTGTCCTATTTATGTACCGTCAGTTCTTACAGGTCATATTTGGCACGGGGAAGCTCCCGGTTACATCACAACATTAGTTGGGGGGCTGTTTTGCATTTTTGCCCCCCTCCCCGAACGCCTTTTTCGAAGTTTAAGGCATTTTCAAGTTTATCTCCTAACCTACGTGTCCTATTTACGTACCGTTAGTTCCTACAGGTCATATTTGGCACGGGAAAGCTGCCGGTTACATCACAACATTGGTTGGGGGGCTATTTTGCATTTTTGGCCCCCGAACGTCATTTTTGGCCCCCGCATTTTTGGCCAAGTCTCTTAACATTCAATTATGATAGTCAGCATCTTACATTTTCACATTTGGTCAATCCTATTATTGTAGCCTTTTCATTTAATAGCTTTTGCTTCAACAAAAATGAAAAAAAAAAAAAAAAAAAAAAACGGATGTTTAATTTTCAAAAACACATTTTTTGCACACTTTTGTTTAGACAAACATGATAAAATAAAAATATTACAATTATCAGATCTACTTAATTTTTTGATGAATGATATACATGGAGGAATTTACAAAATGAATAGTTTAAATTATCAAAATAAAACCGATGATGAGCCCCTGACTCGAACACCTTTCAATCATGTATGAATTGTATAGAAGCTCAATTCTTTTTTTTTTTTTTCTTTTCTTTTTTATTTATTTGCATTTTGGTAAGCCACTAAATCATATGAGTGATGATACAATACACACCCTTCAAAAAAAGATTTACCATATGCAAGTTTTATAGCCAAATCACTTTTTAACATTAACTTCATCAATTATAATTAAATATTTTTCATACATATCTAAAAACCTTTTCAATTATAATTAAAATTACAACCACAAGAGGGGAAGCAAAATTGTTAAATGTCTATTGATCTGAATTTCAGACTTCATATTTTAGATACAAAGGGGAAGCAAAATGTTAAATATGATGAAATGTCATAATTGCAGATACTATAGAAAGGTAAAGGCTGCTCATAAATAATTGATCACCCGAGTCAATTCTTCCAAGAAACAAAAAAATAAAAAATTCATTGATTACCCTAACTAAATAAATTACGTAATACTGTTGTAAAAATTATATTTATGTATTATATTATATTTTATTTATTATTTCTTGGAAACAATTTAAATAGGACTTATCACTCATGTCTACTATCAATGCAGTATTATTCCAAATAATAATACTATGGAAATTATATTTAAGGAGAGACATCTCTTCGGTTGGAAAAAAACCAATTAGAGGATGTTGTTGAGTCTCAGTAGGTTTATTACGGAGCCTATGTCAATGATTCGAATCATTCAATGTGGAAGGCTCGTCAAGTACTTTATTCATGCAAAAATATGTTGATCGGATATCAATAATCTCTTAATCAGATCACATTTATGTCAACAATTTAATCTTAAAATTATACTTACCGTTAATACAAATGTGAAAACATGACATAATTAAGAGATTAAAGTGGAATTTTTATTTTTCTAATGATCAAATTGGAAAGTAATCCATACTTTGAAGGGGAAAAATTGTAAACTATCCTATTTATTAATGTGGCCAATTCTTTAAGAATAATGCTATATGTATCAATTAGTATACTAATTAATGATGTGACATAATTTTAAAAGTTTTGGGTATTTGTTATTTATATAATGGGTGGAGTCAGTAATAATGTCATAATACTAATTGATACACTAATTGGTATATGTAACACCACCAATTCCTTAATAATTGTGCTTTGGGCGGAGGGTTCCTTTGTAAGAGGCAAACACACTGCCATTTTGAGTGACAGCAGGAGCATCTCCCTTCCATCAAAAGAGATATACATTAGTAATAGAACACTATTGTCATTGATTTAAAAAGTTAAATTGACACTACAAGAAAAGTGGGCTTAAAAGACGGAACTTTTTGTGACGGCACATTTGCCGTCGCAAAAAATGACTTTCTGTGACAGCACAACTTACCGTCGCAAAAAATGTGCCTTTTTGAGACGGCACAACTTGCCGTCGCAAAAAATGTGACTTTTTGAGACAGCATAACTTACCGTCGCCAAACAATGTGACTTTTTGAGACGGCACAACTTGCCGTCGCAAAAAATGTGACTTTTTGAGACGGCACAACTTGCTGTCGCAAAAAATAGAGTATTTGCGACGGCATAAAATGCTATTGCGAAAAAGGACTATTTGTGACGGCAGAAATTGCTGTCGCAAAAAAAAAAAATGGAGTATTTGCGACGGCAGAGATTGTTTTCACAAAAAAATAGAGTTTTTGCGACAGTACCAGCTGCAGTCGCAAAAAAAAAAAAGAGTTTTTTGCGACTATAATAGGTACTGTTGCCAAAAAAAAAAAAAAGAGTAAAATATATATATATATATATATATTGTGGCGTTGAGACGGCTTCATATATATATAGTCACAAAATGGTTTAAATAAATGCAACGGTATTTTTCTGTCCAAAAAAAAAAAACGTCTTACTCTTTTGAACATTCTCTTTTCACCCATTTTTTCATCTTTCTCTGTCTCTGTCTCTTCTCTTTCTCTCTCTCATTCATCACTCTTCTCTGTCTGTCTGTCTGTCTTTTTCTCTATCTGTCTCTGTCTATGTCTCTCTTCTCTCTCTCTCTCATCACTCTTATCTGTCTGTCTCTCTCTCTCTCTTTCTCTGTGTCTGTCTCTGTCTCTCTTCTCTTTCTCTCTCACTCATCACTCCTCTCTCTCTCTCTCTCTCTCTCTCTCTCTCTCTCTCTCTTTGTGTGTGTCTCTCGCTCATCTTTCTATCTCTCTCATCTCTCTGTCTCTCTTCTCTTCTCTTTATCTCTCTCACTCATCTCTCTCTGTCTCTGTCTCGTTTATCTCTTTTTGCTCTTTTTCTCTCATTCTCTTTTTCTATATCTTTTCACCCATTTTTTCATCTTCCTCTCCCTCTTCTCTTTCTCTCTCTCTCTCATTACTCTTCTCTCTCTCTCTCTGTCTATCTGTCTGTCTCTCTCTATGTTTCTCACTCATCTATCTCTTCTCTCATCTATTTTCTCTCTCTGTCTCATTCGCTCATCTCTCTTCTCTCTATCTCTCTCGCTCATCTCTCTTCTCTCTATCTCTCTCATCTCTCTCGCTCATCTCTCTTCTCTATATCACTCTTTGTCTCTCTCGTTCATCTCTCCTCTTTATGTCTCTCTCGTTCATCTCTCTTCTCTCTATCTCTCTCTCTCGTTCATCTCTCCTCTCTCTTTTTCTCTGTCTCTCTCACTCATCACTCTTCTGTCTGTCTGTCTTTGTCTGTCTCTGTCTCTCTCTTTCTCTCGCTCATCTCTCCTCTCTCTCTATGTCTTTCTCTCGATCATCTCTTTTCGCTCTCTTTCTCTCTCTCTCTTTTCTATCTCGCTCATCTCTTGTTTCTCTCTTTTTCTGTCTGTCTCTCTCTATCTCTCTCTTTATATATATCTCTCTCTCTATATCTCTTTCTCTATCTCTATCTCTCTCTCACTCATCACTCTTCTCTCTCTCTCTCTCTCTCTGTGTCTGTCTCTCACTCTACTCTCTCTCTTTCTCTCTGTGTCTGTCTGTCTGTTTGTCTCTCTCCCCCATTGTGTTCACCTTGCTCACTCTTTCCCTCCCTTCTTCTCTATTTACCGAGCTCTCTACTACAAGAAAATGCACTTTTATCGACCACTTTATCTCTCTCTCTCGCTCATCACTCTGTCTTTGTCTCTTTCTATCTCTCACTCATCTCTCTCTCACCACCCATCTCTCTCTCACCACCACTACTACCACTGTTGCCACTCCACTTCTACGACTGTCATTACTACCACTATCGCCACCACTCCACTACCACCATTACTACTACCATTACCTTTCCTCCACCACCGCTACTCTATCTCCTCTACCACTACCACAACTTCACCACTAATCCCCTTTGCCGTCACCACCACCACCACCACCACCACCACCACTATCACCTCTTATCCACCACCTTCACCACTACTGTCGCTCCTTATCCTCTACCACACAAAAATTAGTTCCTGATTTTTAGTAACAAAAAAAAAAATGGGTCGCAGAAATATATTTTTCATTGACCATAAAAAAATAACTTTAATTTCATGGAAAATATTTTCCATTAAAATATTATTCCTACTTCTACCAAATAAAAAATAATAACAATAATTTTTTATTCATTAAAATAAAAATGAAACAAATAAATTCTCAATCTTAGTAACTAAAAGAAAATCAAAAATCAAAAATCAAAAAAAAAATCATCAACTATAAAAAAAAATTATTTTAACAAAAAATAAATTTGGTTGGCAACGGCAACCTCCGTCGCAAAAAAAAAAAAAAAACGGTTTTATTATTTAAATATTCATTTGTGATGGAAACTAAAAAAAAAAATTTTTCCAATCCCGCTCGGTTCCCCTCCTTTTTTTTACCATTCCCGCCCACCCTCCCCAAAAAAAAAACCCAAAAATCCCCAATCTCTTAGAACCAAAATCCCTAATCTTTTCTGCCAAATATCCCCATCTCTCTCTCTCTCTCTCTCTCTCGCGACTGTGAGCATGGCAAACGACGGCGTCGAGCCACGGCAGCGACAGATATATATGTTTACATACACCAGTCAGGCATCAGAGTGTTACTCTCGAGTCCTCTTCACACATAAAATTCCTAACCTAGCTCCACTCTTAGACCTTCAATGGCGTTGTGTCCCTCACTACGATCCCCAAAGTATCTCCCCTTTGAATCTCTCTGACGACCTCACAAAATCTCTATCTGGGCTAGCACCGTTTGTCCCAAGGAGCTCCGCTTCGACCTAGTTCCTCTCCGTCGTCATGGCTTCAGGAACCGGTCAGTTTTCGCATTCGCAGCTTCGCACGAGGAATCAGTAAGTTGATTGAAATTTTGAGCAATTTATGCATTCAAGTGTATTCTAGTGTTGGACTGTTGCTTATCTGATTCACGCGAGAATTTCTTTTAGCGTTTTTTTTTTGTTGTTATTGTTGGAATTTTCAGTTCTGAATTTGTGTTTGACAAAGAAATGGCCTTTATAAATTGTTAGATTGTGTTTCTCAATGACATTACTATAATAGGAATGAGTGAAATTTTGGGAGAATTAAATAAAATTCATTGGGTGGTGCCTCTGAAAATGTGGTTGAGGATGATGTTTTCTGAAATTGTGTTTACATATCTTCATATATATGTTTCTTTGTGTATACGTCAATATATGTATATATATGTGTGTAATAAATATTTTGTTTTGTTATTTTTTTAAGGAAAATGTTGGCACAAAGTATAACAATGCCAAAATTTGGCAGCTTGAAGGGCACTGAAATGGAGCTCTATTTTTTAACCAAGCTACAATATTAAAGCAAAGCAGCTTAAATGGTAGCTGCTTGTTTGGTGTAAGTGCAACTTGTGCCATGTGCACATGTAACTTGTGTAGTTAGATTGCTTGCCATTAAATATAACTTAATTTAAAAGATTTAGGGTTGATTTGGTATTTTTAAAGTATTTTTCAAGTTATTTTCACTACTAGTTTTACTAGTTTAATGATTTAATGTGATATTTTTGTACCTTATGTTAACATATTGGATTATT
This sequence comes from Camellia oleifera, assembly GCA_022316695.1. Lineage (NCBI taxonomy): Eukaryota > Viridiplantae > Streptophyta > Magnoliopsida > Ericales > Theaceae > Camellia > Camellia oleifera. Next base: position 69,099,975 of record CM039317.1, on the reverse strand, counting down.
TGATGACTTTTGGGATGATAAGGGTAAAATGATAGATTTGGCTCATTAGGGGTAAAATATTGGGTTAAAATGAGTTAATGGTTGATTTTGAAACTCTTGATAAGCCGTGGTAGAGATTGAGGGTTGCATGGATAGTTGCAAGGGTATGTTTGGCTGCACTTGTGCTTATAGATGTTTTTGTAGCTGTGAGGTGGTGTTTGTTTTTAGTACCATAGGCTTGTTTACTATTTCAACTCAGTTGATTAGATTCTAGAAATTGACCATGCAGCTTCATGTGACTCGTTATGGTGTTGTTCTTAGTCCACTTCCTACATTTCTTGAAAGTGATTGAGGGGTTCACTATGGGAAATTAAGGCTCTTGATGAGCCATGGCAGAGACTAAGGGTTGCAAGGACATTTTTGGGTATGGTTGACAGGTGAGTGATATAGCACTAGTTTACTAAATATATTTTCAAAATGTGTTTTAAAATTGATTTAGAATCATAATTTAAAAACTATAAATAAATAAAAAAATTGATTATTAATATTAAATTATTGTTTGAATTACAAACCAAACAAAGCCTACAAAAATGCAACCGATTTTTTTGGGTGAATAATGCAACCGATTTTCTTGCGAGGAAAGCAAAGAAAAAAGTGAGTGGCAGTAGACTCGAGGAAGACCTGGCTGGCAAATCAACGTCCAAAGTCCTGCAAAAAGCAATTATTTCCGTAGAAACCCCCCTACCCTTATTTGTCTCCTCATCGCTCTCTTTTCGTCCTACTTTCTTTACCTCCTCACGAAACTTCCCATTTTCATTTGGCAGACTTAGCTCTAACAGCATTACACTCTGGTAGGGGCCTCCCCATCAACCATAACTCTGTTGTACCAAATTTGCAGTCGTGTGCAGAAATTGTTTCTTTAGTCGATTATAAACGTACCTAATTGCCTTAATATAGCAAGAACATATGAAGAGGTGAGTCCTCTGCTGCTTTATTTTATATTGAAGGAAAAATAATGGTTGGTCATTTATTGGTTTCATCAAGTCGTAGTTTATGGTTTCATGCTCATATTGAAGGTAAAAAACTCACTACACCTTGTATCTTCCCACTGATATCTGTTAGTGTCAAATCAACAAAAGATGAATGCTTGAAGGTCAACGTTTTATGGAGGCCTCTTTTGATCACCTCAAGTCATGTTTTACTCATTGATACTTGCAGGACTCATAGAGTAACTGTAACGAATATATATTCACTAGCTGGAATAATAATAGCCATTTCCTTTTGTTAAAAAAAAAAAGGTCTCACATTTGTATTTGACTTGTTTCATTGTTCTAATAATTTTGTACTTGGCTGTAAAGCAGTGTCACATATTTGCGGCTTGATGGATCAGTTGAACTAGAAAAGCGTTTTGATATTGTAAAGGCTTTCAATTCAGACCCTACTATTGATGTACTACTGCTCACTACACATGGTAAGATTTTATTATATACAGCATACAGTCTTGGGTTAGGAATTTCACTAACCTATAAATTCTCCTTCCATCCTTCGTTTGCTGGGCCATTCTAAAAAATCCTCTCCTCTTACCTCTATTCAAAAAACTCTCTCTCTCTCTCTCTCTCAACATATTATCTAGCAACAAAATGGTGTTACCAACTTATGGGAGTATACATAGGAAAAATTAAAAAAAATTTGGACAGAAATGTCAAATTGAAATTAGATTTAAAGTGTAGGGATTGAATTGTTCAAATTAAAACTGTAGGAAATTTAATGTATTGATAATATTGATTGATTGATTGATATATTTACAATGGAGAGAATGAACTCTCTTTTATAGAGAGAATGGGATACAATGGAGTAATCAAATAGTGGAGCACTAAACTAAATTAATGGAGCATTAACCTAAATTGAGCATTAACCTAAATGGAGCACTAACTATGGTGCACTAACTATAGTGGAGTAGGTATAATGGTAATGGAGTTGTTACATTCAACAGCCCCCCTCAAACTCAAGGGGGTTAGGAACTAACCAACTTGAGTTTGGAGAGAGTAACAAAACAGGAAAAATAATCTGACAAATAAAAGTAGATAGGAGACACTGTATGGTCGTGTCAGACCGTTGTAGAAGACAGTTTATGGGGTCATGTCGGACCGTTGTAGAAGATAGTTTATAGGGTCATATCGGACCGATGTAGAAAACAGTTTATGGGGTCATGTCGGACCGTTGTAGAAAACAGTTTACGGGGTCATGTCGGACCGTTGTAGAAAACAGTTTACTGGGTCATGTCGGACCGTTGTAGAAAACAGTTTACTGGGTCATGTCGGACCGTTGTAGAAGACACTATATGGCTGTGTCAAACCGTTGTAGCTGAGAACCGAAATCAATTTCGGAACAGTTTACCGAGTCTTGTCGGACCCATATAGGAGCTAACCGAAATCAATGTCGGGACAGTTTACAGAGTCTTGTCGGACCCATATAGAAGCTAACCGGAATCAAAGTCGGGACAGTTTACAGAGTCTTGTCGAACCCATATAGAAGCTAACCGGAATCAAAGTCGGGACAGTTTACCGAGTCTTGTCGGACCCTTAAAAGTCGCACCCTCAAAAGGTGTGCCAATTCTTATCAAAAGGCGTGCCATCAAAAGGTGTGCCCAACAGCCATCAAAAGGCGTGCCATCAAAAGGTGTGCCCGACAGCCATCAAAAGTCGAGCCATCAAAAGGCGCGCCGATTTGTCGTCTGGCGCCGAGAGGCGCGTGAGGCGCGGGTCTGCCTTGCCTATTTAAACCAAGGCGAGGCTGTCGCTGATGCATAACAAACCAGCTGAAAAAACTCTTCGTTCTCTCTGTAACACTTCTGAGAGAGATACTCTGAAACATTCTACAACTAACCCTGAATATGGCCTCTTCTTCCCGTTCAGCTACCCAGAACATAGCCTCGTCGTCTCGTGGTCTTACTCTCTTTCCCGACCTCAACGAGTCCACAAGAGAGATAGCCAGGGCAGTTGCCCTTGAACCTCAACTAAGCGCCCCTGGACCAAGCCCCCCTGGTTTTGCGCCGTTGAACTATCCAATGGTGGCAGTTGAGCAGATAATGGCTGCTCAATCTGATATTGAGGCCAATTATTATACATTAAGGTCATGTGTTGAGACCATGACTGCGGTCAACAACCTGTCGCACCGGCTTCAGAGTAGAACAAATGAGGTGCAGCAGGTAAAAGCCCAACTGGCTCTGCTCCAGCGCATGTATACGGATGCCCGAGCAGAGATATGTATGCTGAAGGCAGAAAATAAGGAACTGAAGCGGAAGGCCACCGTGATGCTCAGATTTGGAGGTCCGCCATATGTGACGGTTGAAGAGCAACGGGAAGTTAACGTGCTCGGCGGCGTGGGAAACACGGAGGCAACACCGGCAAGGGAGGCCCAAGACAAAGGAAAGAAGAAGAGAACCGTTGAAGAGGTGAAGAAATGAGGCCAGTTGTTTGTGGTGGTTATGGGTTTTTTTTTTTTTTTTTTTTTTTTGTGTGTGTGTAAAAATGTGATCGGAGTTGATCCCCGAGATGAATAAATGACAAGTTTGGAAAATGTTGTTGGTGGTGTTTTGTTTAAGAATAAAAATAAAATAAAAGAAAATAATGGATAAAGGAAATAAAGAAATAAAAAGATGGGACTTTAATAAGAGAGAGACTGTGAATTTCCTCAAAATGAGGTCTCGTTGCGAGCTTCGTATCTTCGATCCACTGCTGAACTTTCTTGTGTGGGCCTAATATTATTGCGATCCTCCTCATCCAAAACCTCTAGTTGCATAATTTCACAAACCAAGCTGATATCTGCTATAGATGGCTGGGTGTTTCCCAGCAAAAATTGCTCATTTTCCTTTAGCCAAAATGTCTCAATCTTTTCAAGAGATGCAGACAATCCAGTGACAGATCTAGCAGACAAGAAGCCTCTAGTAATGAAAATAATGATGCCCACAATAAAGATGATTATATTGTTATACCCCCAAGAAAGAAGAAGAACCTTCTCATAGAATACGGTGGACAACTCCGAGTGGGCAAGGCTGAGGGCCCACAAACGAAGATATGAAGCTGTATTTGAGACTGCTCCAAGTACAAACTCTATCGTATATATAAGTTGATGGACGAAAATTTCACTAAACTCAAATTCCTCCCCATGAGAATGGGAATCATGACTTGCCTCCAATTGTAATGAATCTTCATCTGTTGGGGTCACGCGTAAGTCCAGCACTGGGGCCACTTCAAAGTTCAGAAGTTGAACTCTTGGCAAGGTACACCTGTACAGATTAGCGTCAAGGAACTGAAAACTCTGCAAGGCACTGGTGTTCAAGATTGCTTCAATCCCAGATGGGTGGCTTAGAAATTCACTGATATGATATATCCTCTTGCCCCCACCACCATCATTATAATTTGGAAGCTTCACTCTGTCCTTCTTTCTTGCAGCTAAGTTTGCTCTTTTGACATTTGAAAATGATGACTCTGCTTTATTTACTATGAGAAAACTGATTTTCCTCCTAGGAGTGATGAACTTTCGAAAAGCAAATAATGGAAATGTTGTGGAAGAATCACATTTAGCTGCCATTGTCATCAGCAGTACTGGATAATAGAATGACTCACTCATAAACGAAGAAGGTTCTGTTAGAGAAGTACGAGATTGGGCTCTCTGTTTTCTGAACCAGAACACTGTAATTAAGCAGAAAGAGAGAGAATGCAGAGGTCTCCCTCCCTACGCTGGAATTGCGGAAATGCCACTGCTTTGCTTTGCGATCTACAGAGGCTGAAATGAGGGGTAAGAGCTCAGCTATGGAAGAAGGTATGTGTAGAAACACAAGTGGAATAGGTTGAGGTCCGGCGGACGGCCAAGGAAAGGTTGTCGCCCGCCAGAAGGCAAAGAACACTAGGAGCTTAACCTATAGCTCTGATACCATGTAGGAAATTTAATGTATTGATAATATTGATTGATTGATTGATATATTTACAATGGAGAGAATGAACTCTCTTTTATAGAGAGAATGGGATACAATGGAGTAATCAAATAGTAGAACACTAAACTAAATTAATGGAGCATTAACCTAAATGGAGCATTAACCTAAATGGAGCACTAACTATGGTGCACTAACTATAGTGGAGTAGGTATAATGGTAATGGAGTTGTTACATTCAACAAAAACTATGGAGATGAAAGTGAATTTTGAGTCAAACTATAAGGGTGAAAAGTGTAACTGACCCATATTTATTTTTCTGTTCTATATTTTGGGGGGCTTTGTTTCATTGTGGTCATAATGAATGACTAGTCGCGGGTGTACATGCTATGTCTGCACGGTACACGTGCAACATTATATCTAGTTTCTTGGATGGTTGGCTGAATGAGAAATATGGATTGGTTTGAAAATTGATTAGCAGTTATTTACTGAATGTGGTATGTTTCTTCATTCAGTTAGCGATTCTATGGGTATTTTTTGGAAAATCAAAATTGTGTGACAAAGCTTCCAAAAATGAGTTGTGTGTTTTATATGACATAATAGATAGAATAGAGTAGATAGATAGATAGAATAGATAATAACAAATGTGAGAGGTATCAATGCTTATTCTGAAATTAGAGCTAGATTTTGCTCTATGCAAATTAGTTCCTTTAGAAACTTGAATTCGAGATTCCTTTAGAAACTTGAATTCGAGGTGTTGACGCCCCAAAATCACCAAACGGCGTCGGAATAGCACGAAACTTGGCACACAAAACCGCCTAGGCATGAGAGACTTGCAGGAGAAGATGGGGCTCGAATCGGGTTCCCGGTTTGGGAGTTAGAGTCGGATTTCGCTCTAGGCAAACTAGTTCCTTAAGAAACTTGAATTCGAGGTGTTGACACTCCAAAATCACCAAACGGGGTCGGATTGGCACGAAACTTGGCATACACAACCGCCTAGGCATGAGAGACTTGTGGGAGAAGACGGGGCTCGAATCGGGTCCCGGTTTGGGAGTTAGAGCCGGATTTCGGTCTAGGCAAACTAGTTCCTTAAAAAATTTGAATTCGAGGTGTTGACGCCCCAAAATCGCCAAACGGCGTCGGTTTGGCACGAAACTTGGCACACACGACCGCCTAGGCACGAGAGACTTGTGAGAGAAGACGGGACTCCAATCGGGTTCCCGGTTTGGAAGTTAGAACCAGATTTCACTCTAGGCAAACTAGTTCCTTAAGAAACTTGAATCAGAGGTGTTGACATCTCAAAATCACCAAACGGCGTCGGTTTGGCACGAAACTTGGCACACATAACCGCCTAGGCACAAAAGACTTGTGGGAGAAGACAGAGCTCAAATCAGGTTCCCGGTTTGGGAGTTAGAGCCGGATTTCGCTCTAGGCAAACTAGTTCTTTAAGAAACTTGAATTCGAGGTGTTGACGTCTCAAAATCACCAAACAGGGTCGGATTGGCACGAAACTTGACATACACGACCGCCTAGGCATGAGAGACTTGTGGGAGAAGACGGGGCTCGAATCGGATTCCTGGTTTGGGAGATAGAGTCGGATTTCGGTCTAGGCAAACTAGTTCCTTAAGAAATTTGAATTCGAGGTGTTGATGCCCCAAAATCACCAAACGGTGTCGGTTTGGCACGAAACTTAGCACACACAACCGCCTAGGCACAAGAGACTTGTGAGAGAAGACGGGACTCAAATCGGGTTCCCGGTTTGGAAGTTAGAGCCAAATTTCACTCTAGGCAAACTAGTTCTTTAAGAAACTTGAATTAGAAGTGTTGACGCCTTAAAATCACCAAACGGCGTCGGTTTGGCACGAAACTTGGCACACACAACCGCCTAGGCACAAAAGACTTGTGGGAGAAGACGGGGCTTGAATCGGGTTCCCGGTTTGGGAGTTAGAGCCAGATTTCGCTCTAGGCAAACTAGTTCCTTAAGAAACTTGAATTCGAGGTGTTGACGCCCCAAAATCACCAAATAGGGTCGGATTGGCACGAAACTTGGCATACACGACTGCCTAGGCACGAGAGACTTGTGGGAGAAGATGGGGCTCGAATCGGGTTCCTGGTTTGGGAGATAGAGTCGGATTTCGGTCTAGGCAAACTAGTTCCTTAAGAAATTTGAATTCGAGGTGTTGATGCCCCAAAATCACCAAACGGTGTCGATTTGGCACGAAACTTGGCACACACGACCGCCTAGGCACGAGAGACTTATGAGAGAAGACAGGACTCTAATCAGGTTCTCAGTTTGGGAGTTAGAGCCGGATTTCACTCTAGGCAAACTAGTTTCTTAAGAAACTTGAATTCGAGGTGTTGACGCCCCAAAATCACCAAACGGCGTCGGTTTGGCACGAAACTTGGCAGACACGACCACCTAGGGACGAGAAACTTATGGGAGAAGATGGGACTCCAATCGAGTTCCCAGTTTGGGAGTTAGAGCTGGATTTCACTCTAGACAAACTAGTTCCTTAAGAAACTTGAATTCGAGGTGTTGACGCCCCAAAATCACCAAACAGGGTCGGATTAGCACGAAACTTAGCACACACGACCGCCTAGGCACGAGAGACTTTTGGGAGAAGACAGGGCTCGAATCGAATTCCCGGTTTGGGAGTTAGAGCTGGATTTCTGTCTAGCCAAAATTATTTACTTAATTATCTTTGTAATTATATAGTAGTTAATTTTTTATGTTTTTTTGTAATTCAAATATTAATACATTGTCATTAATTATTGTTATTTTTTGTTTTCAGATATTTCCCCAGTAGCAGTTTGCTTCTTGTGGAATGCAGGCGTGCGAAAATTGCGACTAACTTTTATTTTTGTTATCCACGGAAGAATCATGACGAAAACTTTTGTTTTTGATTTACGTTATTTTAAATTGTGAACAACATTATGTATTTAAATATTGTATATGTATTATGCAACATTGTGTAGTGGGATAATTTTGCTGATGTATTATTATGAATGGAAGAATATTTTTATTATGGATGAATTGTTATTTTTATACTGAAATTTTTATATTATTATGTAATTATCGGTTTATTTTTCAGTTATTTTTCATTTAATACAGGTAATTTTCATATTTTTAATAATTTTATTACAGCTTTTTTTTTTTTTTTTGAGACGGCACCACACCGTCTCAAAAAACATTAGAACCAGATTGTTTTTGCGACATAAGCAATGTCGTCGCAAAAGATATTGGCAACAGTTGAAAAAACCCTTTCGCGACGGTATTATTTGCCGTCACAAATAACCTTTTAGAGACGGCGTCGTTGTGCTGTCTCAGATAAACTTTTAGCAACGGTAGGTTACCCGTCGCAATAAAACACTTTCGCGACGGCATTTTTGCCGTCACAAATAACACTTTTAGCGACGGCAACACAATGCCGTCTAAAAAAATCTCAAATTTTTTACATAGTAATGCCGATAGCAGCATTCCGTCACAAAAAGACAACTTTACCGTCGCAAAAAAAAAAAAGGCGACCGCATTATGCCGTCGCTAAAACCTTTTAGCAACGCCCTTTGTTGCAACCCCCCACTTGTCGTCGCCAAAAAATTTTTGAGACAGCATTTTGAGTATTTGCAACGGCATTTTGCTGTCGCAAAAAGTCAAATTTATTGTAGTGTGATAAGGGATTTTTATTGATAAATCCTATTTAGGAGTGTTCTAACTCAAGAAGTCCATGAAGGAAATTTATAACCTACTTAGTCCTATGTATTTATACTTTTATTCCATTAGGTTTTCTTTCTTAATTTATACTATTTTTTTAGACTCTTGTACCCTTATATTTCATGTTGATATATATTGCACACAAAAAAATAAAAATAGATATTGATTGTCATTATGTTTTGATAGTTCCTATGCATCAAGATGTTGACTTTCATTATATTCACATTAATTTGAAATGAAAATTTGTCATTGTGTTGTCAGTTGGTATTAATATTATTCACACACCCATATAATATTAAATGGTGAATACGCTTTCACTATGTTCATTACCATAATGTGAATATTCATACTTATCAAACTGCTATACTCCAAAAAATGAATGGAAGCTAAATGTGAATAATCCATCGCTTCTAGAGTTATCATATACTAATTTTTTATGTTTGATGATTCTCAAGACGCATCTACTCCCCTTCTTGAACTAATTTCATGATATGAGGGAGGGGTGGTGTGTCTTTTATTTCATTCATTAATTTATATCCAATCGTGTTCGTTACGATCCTTGTGCATTCTTATTGTTATTTATATTATTGTTGTAATATTGTTATTCATATTCTTGTTATAATATCTTTGTTGTTATAAATTAGATAGTTAATTAGTCCCTCATTCATTATTCATTTGGGTTTGTAATAAGTAGTTAATTCGGACACTTCGAAATTTAGACCCTCTTGCGCGAGGGCAAACTTGTAACACTTGTAATATTGTGTATGTCTTCCAACCTCCATTTCTTTTTCCCTTTTATTTATTCGCTTATGTTGGTTGCATGTTGCATTCATGTTTCAATTTCATAATATTACCATGACTTGTATCCATTTTTACATGCATCGAGTTCGGTTCATCATTCTAACCAATATTGTCATTTCCTACTTAATTGAATACATGCAATATCATATTCTTTGAGTTGAGTCATATGCCATGTTAACAAACCAAACCTCGTAGTTGCATTTTGTATGTGTTGCATTAGTCACTTGCATAGTAGCGCATGCATTTTTCTAATGATTTTACTTCTTTTGGCTTGCCTTGGAGTACTAGGTGAGCATTTCTTATTTTAGCATATTGCATGTATGTTAGTGTTGCCATATCAAACATATTTACTATGAAACTGAGTGCTTAAGTGATATATTTGTTTGAATGTCTGTGGATGAAGGCTTTTTGCTTAAGTTGGGATAAGTTGATAAATGTACATATGAGATCACTTTTTAAAGTGGTACATATTTAAACACTTTTTCAAACAAACATGAAATCAAAGCGTATATTTGTTTGATATCACATAGTAACAATAGCACAATAATCAAAACAAGAGCATATAATATAAATAAGAATCACATCATGATTAGTAGAGGCCGATCTTTGATCAGGTGCGTGGGGTGCTCCAGTCATGACCTTCCCCTCTCATACCTAAGTTCCCGAGCCGAGACGCTTTGGTGATGATGGACTAATGGCCTTCGGCACAAGTCATGGGTTTTCTAAATTTCTCAAAAATATTTAGGTGTCGACTTTTTAATTTGGCAAAGAGGTCCATTTTTGGCATTTTTAATTCAAAATCGATTTTTTAAAAGATTTGTCGTATTTGGACTCATTTGTGTTTATTTATTTCACATTGCACTTGTGAAATTAGATTCAAAACCACGAGAGTCCACGTTGTATGGCTAATCATATCCGAGAGGAGCACAAAAAGCAACAGGGGTGATATGATCTCTTTTAACTCGGATATGGGATCCTAGGACGCTGCCTAACTTTATTTACTCAAGGCCATTCCCCTGAAGGATAGCATGTGGATCATTCATTACAACTGGTTATACCAAAGATTACACGGCACCCATTCTGACACTCTAGAGGCCACTGCTCAGTACACTTGCAGATTCTTCTATATGTTCTCAGTACTACCCTGTTTGCAAACAAAGAGAATACTGTTGGATTATATTTTCTGAGCACGATGGTGGACATCCCCTGTGTGAGTGATTCTGATTGGGGAAGTGCTAGTCTAGCCACATTGTATAGTTATGAGAGCTCCTTCTATCACTAGAAGGCGAGACTACTCGGGGGTATTGGTGTGCATAAAAGGTACCCTCTGTTCCTTTTCAATTTGCTTTACTGCATTTTTTGATTTGTACATTTATGACTTTATTTCTATTTGCTATCTAATGCCATCCCTCTTTCTTGTGTAGATATGGGCATATTCCTACTTTTCCAAGCTTGCCTCGGTTCTCGTATGGGAGATTGACTGCGCAGTGCATCAGTCCTTATACTTTGATAAGGCCCTCAAGCTGCGCGATCGCCAGTCTCTTAGCTTCACCCTTTTTTGCTACTTCTTTGACACTATAACTCCTGCTCGGGTAAACATTTGGAACTCAAAACTCATATTGATCTATTTTATCCTTTTGCTTCCTTCACCTAGACTTTTGATTGTGACTCATTCTTTTAAACATGCAGGCAGAATGGAGCCCCTGGGTGTCTATGCCCCAGGTTGAGAGGGAGCGGTATGCTACGTCATAAAGAGCCTCCAGAGCGAGGATATTATTTAAGGGTTCAACCGTGCTTGGTACTTAGGGGAGCACTGTCTTCGCTAGACCCTAGATCATGCGGTATTGGATATCCCATCTCCTCTGCCTGCTCGCATAAGGATTACTGATCTGATCACTAACGTGGTGGAGCTTGAGGTTATATTAGATGGATGGAATGTCAACTCGTTCCATATGCTCAAGGATTACACTGCTTTTTTGCAGTCCCATATCATGTCTCCCACTACTCCTAATATAACTCAAGTATTAGGAGTTACCGCAACCGCTACTCCTATTCCTGCTGATGTTCTTGCCCCTGGAGTTGTTGTCATTCCTCCCGTCGATCTTGCCACCAACTTTTCAGTGCATCCTTTCTCAGTTACATACATGAGGTCGAGTGGTGCTCTTAAAGAAGTCCCTCCAGAGCTTCTTGAGGATTGAGTGCTCACCCTTACTCCTAAGATGAGACAGGTATATCTTATTCCTCCCATGGCTTTTCAGATACCCCCTTATACTGATTCATTCTACTTTACTATTGCTTTACACTACTTTACTTTGCTTTGTTCATACTCTTATTTCTATTTGCAGCCCCCTGCGGTCTACACTGAGCAATGCCTGGAGGCGATTGAGTCCCTAGTTCACATGGTGTGGAGGAGGGAGCACACCTTGCCGCAACTGGTGTTCATGTATCATATTTTAATCCATTATGTATTGTCTATCCTCATACTTCTGCCCTGATACACTCTGATAGACTGTCGTTAACTCTGTACCTTTTTTATCTGATATTATGTTTCTTGTCAGCCCTTTATTTTAGCTTGTTGCGGTATCGGTGATGCCTCCTCTGATAGCCAAAGAGGAGCAGGTTATCCTCTAGCTCGGGGGAGAGACACTGATAGAGGTCGTAGCAGGGGTGCCCCCAGTAAAGGTAGAGGCAAAGGTGATCAGGTCGCAAAAAGCTCTTCCTCTTTGAAGAGGACCCTCACTGTTTCTCGGGAGGAGGATTTTGGTACTAATGAGACCTTCGAGAATAGTGAGTGGGATACAAGCATTAATATTAAGCACTCGGAGGGAAACGATGTTGAGGGTGATGATGATAAGAAGAAGGGTAGCGGAAGCGGTAATGGTTCTGATGATAGCTCTGGAGATGGTGTCAGTGGTAGTAAGAGTGGCAACAGTGCTGATGAGGACAATGGAGATGAGGTTGGTGGCGAGGTAGTTGCCGAGGCCGACAGCAGCGGTGCGAATGGGGACAATATTGGGGTTCCGCCGACGAAACGAATAAAGAGAGCGAGTCGACCTTGATTTCTTCTTCTTGTACTCTTTTCTGTATTTCTCTTTTTGTATATTCCTTTTGCTTTGTAGTTAGAAAATCATGTATAGCTTCAGATAGGTTTTTTTGTAAAAACTTTTGTAGCACTTTTGACCTGGAAGTAATGAAAGAAACACTTTTGTTTTTGGACCATCTCGGATGTCTAAATATGCATGGCATTGTATTTGAGCAAACAGTAGTTTTTCTTTGATTTTGAAATTGATGATGGTTGTACTTGGGTGAATTCTAAATCTGATATCAAGCCTACAACCAACCAAAACACAAAATACAAATTGATAAATGCATAACATAACAAAAACAACCAAACCACACCTATTTACACCTATTGGAATGGAAAAGACTCAAAACAAGACCTGAAACAAAATCTATAAGCTAAACTGCAAAACTACACTGTTTCTGCAATTATGAGGGTTGGTCGGTGACAAATTTGGCCAGTTGAGCCAATTGTGGCCAGTTGGTCAAAGGTTCCGGCCAGGCAATGGAATACAGCTATTGAGCACTGATGCAACCTTATCTCTTTAAAAGGAGGCTTGCAACTGCTTTTTCACCCATGTAGTAGAAAATTGAGGAGTTTGTTATGCAAATAGAGTCTCCAACTATAGCTAGGCTCTAAGATTGAATAGCTTCTTTGGATGGCACCGATAAAGTGAATTTTTGGGGGTTCGGCCTAAATGCCCTTTTTCCCCTAAGTCGCATCCCACTTCATTTTCCTTTCCTCCAAGTGATGGTTCACTGTTGGGATCTAATTACCCATGTATTCCACTTTGGTATGCAGGAGCTCTGTTTGACCATTAAAGAATTTCGGCATTGATGGAGCTTTCCCGAGATGAAGAAATCATGTATCAGCCCAATTTTGGTCATGCTCACTCTTTAACCCAAATGTGTGGTCTATCTCCAAACGACACTTGATCCTTGGCTCATGGTGAGGGTTTGGACATGTTCAGATTGATTCACTAATTCTTTGTTGTTGGAGATATGAGCGATCATATTTGGCGAAAGCGTCATCAACATGCACTTTGCATGTGCCTACTCTCATGCTTCTTACTTTCCCCTAGTGGTGATAGGATAAGCATCAAGGTTATCGAGGTGGCCCAAAGACTACGGGAGGGTAGCAGTTACATGGGTTTAGCATTAGCCAAGACTTTGATGGGTTTAGATGTATTCCACAGGCAAAAGACTTTTCAATTGGCAGGGAGTCCACTACTTCTTCAAGTATTGTTTCCCATCCTTTCTTACTTTATATTTCTTACATCACTCTAGCACCCTTCATTCGATTTTTTTTTCTCTCCACACCCCTTTCTCACTTTTCCTGCTCAATGCAAGTCTATCTATTCTTTAATCTCTCTTGTCTTTCATTCCTCCCCAGGTATGGTTAATGGATAAACTGAAAGTGCACTTATGCGTTCAATACTTGGCTAGGAACTACTTTTTCCGAACCAAGACAATAGATTTTCCTTGCCCTCGGCTAGACTTGCCACCAATGATGTAGAGTTTGTTCTGCCAACTGGGTGTGCAATTGATTGGCCTAACACACTACGTCTTCTACTTTCCTTTCCAATTTAGGCGACAATTTGGACGTGATCAAACGCGCCTTATTGATGAAATCAAGTATCCAGCTTCATTTCCACTTCGGGCTAGGCAACTTCCTCGGTACGCAACCACCTGGAGGATGAGGGAGCTCTTGGCTCTTGTTGGTGTTTTCAGTCATGCCCTTTCTCGTGAGTGCTTTCTTTGGCTCGAGGAGGAGGCACAAGTGGGTGCATCCTTGGTAGCAGAATCTTTTGATGCCACGGGGAGAGGACCTCAGACTGGACTCGACTATGTTTGTAGTTTATTACTTTGACCCTAGCTTTTATGATGTAAAATACTTTAATTAATATGGGAATGAAGTCCTGCTTTTGTTTTGAAATCAAGTAAGAAAGATTGTGGGTATTGAAAAGCTTCCTCTCAAGTCTGATGAAAGGTTCATTTTGCTAAAAGATATTTGAGAAAATCAATTTATTTTGTTAAATAACAAACCAAACACATTTTCACAAACAACCACTACTTAATATACCCAAAATCAACCTTTGAAGCTTGCACAACCTACAATAAATTCCTTGCACAGGATTCTCCGCACCACTTTCACCATTGTGTCAAATAACTGGATCTGAATCTCAGTAACAATGAATCGATCGATCATGGACAAGACAACCAAGTTGTAAATGGTTGGGGCCAAACTTCAAAATGAAGTTGCTTATGTATCCCAAGAATGGGAATCAGGCCTTACATAGTTCATAGTTAGGATTCACTCGGGGCATTTGCTCTCTCCTTTTGTGCTCTAATTTTTGCCAAAGCCGCCCTTTTAGGTTTTCAACCTTGCGAGCTCTACTGTATTTATTTTCCTTTTCCTTGCTCTAACTTTTTCCTGGGTCGCCCTTTCGGGTTTTCGGCCCAACAAGCCTCTCAGTGGTAGTATTTCTTCAACTTTTCCATGTTGATTGGTTGTGAAAACTCCAGTCTACATAGATCCTTCAAAATAACCGCTCCTCCTGACCAAATTAACCTGATGGTGTAAGGACTAGTCCAATTGGGTTTGAACTTGTCCCTAGAATCGTAAGTTGGAGCCCAGTTGTCTTTCAACACTAGATCTCCCTCATTCAAGCTCCTAGACTTGACCTTCTTGTTGAACACTTGAGCAATCCTACACTGATACCCCTGTACATGGTATAGGGCCTTCAATATTCTTTCATCGAATAACATTAGCTCATTAAATCGATTTTGTTGCCAATCAGCCTCTACTATTTGACACTCAGCCATAATCCTTATCGAAGGTACCTCAACCTCAATCAGTAGCACTACCTCCATCTCATAGACTACAAAATAAGGGGTTGCCCTAGTAGATGTCTAGATCGAGGTCTTGTTGCCTCACAACGCGAAAGACAGCTTATCCGACCAATCCTTGTATGTTTCGACCATCTTTCATAAGATATTCTTGATATTTTTGTTTGCTACTTCAATAGCTCCATTGGTTTATGGCCTATAGGTTGATGACTTGTGAGAGGCCACATTATATTTCTTGAGCAGATCGATCACCTCTCCTTTGAAGTGCGAACCATTGTCTAAAACAATCTCATTTGGAACCCCAAGCTAACAGATGATGTTGTTCTTTATAAACTTGGCCATGTGTGACACTTTCAATACTGCATACAATTATGCATCCACCCACTTAGTAAAATAATCGATTGCTACCAGAATAAACTCATGTCCATTTGACCCTTTTGGTGTTATTGCCCCAATCACACGATTTCCCTGACAAAGAAAGGCCACGGTGAAGTCATGTTGTACAACTTCGAAGGTGGAATGTTCGTGCTGTTGGCGTGAATTTGACACTCGTGGCATCGCCGGACAAAACTAACACAATTACTTTCCATAGTCAACTAGTAATATCCTTGTCTAAGGATTTTTTTGGCTAGCATAATACCATTCATATGAGCCCCACATTCCCCTCCATAGACGGATTCCATGATGTGCTTTGCTTCATTTTCCTCCACACATAACTTATGCATTCTCAGGTGACCCTTTATGTACAACTTGTCTCCGTAGATAATGAATTGAGCGGCTAGATGTTGTATCCCCTTTTTGTCCTTAGCATTTGCCCCTTGTGGGTATACCTCTTTTTATAGAAAATTCCAAATGTCAAAGTAGCTATGACCTTCATCTTCGGCTTCTTCTGTCATGGCAATCATCTCATATGCTCTATGATAATCAGACGCATCCTCACCCCAATTGGAATGCCCACCATTGAAGGTAAGGTTGCCAAAGCGTTAGTGAACCTATTGTTCTTTCTCACCAAGTGTGTAAATGTCAATCGTTCAAACCTTAAGAACAGCATATCCAGGGTCTAATGATAGACTTTCATTTTCTCTTCCTTCACTTTCCAATCTCCATTGGCTTGAGACACAACCAGGTTTGAATCCCCAATCACATCTAATCTTATTACCCCTAGTTCTAGGGCAGCTTCCAGTCTGGCTATGCATGCCTTATACTCTGCCTGATTGTTAGATACACTAAACCAAAGTTTGAAGGCCAGAGGCACATGGGAATCGTCGAGTGCTATGAGCAACACTCCTGTCCCGTATCCATATTGGTTGGCAGCTCTATCAAAATACAATTTCCAAGTGTCCTCTTCTAACTGTAAGATCTCTTTATCCGGGAATTCATATTCCCTGTCTTCTTGTCCATCGATTATGTAGTTTGCTAAAAACTCTGCTACAACTCTCCCTTTGATAGATTTGCGAGTGGCATATCGAAGATCGAATTCAGAAGCCAAAAGCAGCCATCGAGCTAGCCTACCGGTAAGTGTTGGATTCACAAAGAGATATTTGATGGGATCTAATCTTGAAACCAGGATTACTGAGTGTGCTAAGAAGTAGTGCCTCAACTTTCTGGTGGCCTACACCAAGGCTAGACAAGCCTTTTCCAAAGGGGTGTAACAGATTTTGTATTCCAACTTCTTTTTGCTCAAATAGTATATAGCGTTCTCCACTTTCTCCTCTAATTCTTGTGCTAACATTGGACTAGTTGGCCCAGTGTTCTTGGATTTTGGGACTATCCTCTTAACTTTTCCTCTTGGCACTTCTTTTCCCATTTTCTCTATTTTGGACTCTTCTGGCTTACTACTTTCTCGAGTTTCACTACTTTCGGCTTCCTTTTCATTTCCCTTTATTTTTCTTGTGGCTTGTGCTATTTTTCTTGCTTCCTTATCACTTCCTTCTACTTTTGAATCCTCCTCGCTACTTGCCCATCCGTGGACACTGTCCAAATTGTTCGGGTTCCATCATTCAATTTGTACATCTCCTAAGCTCTATTCTTTGAAGAAATACAGGTTATCTAAGTTTACTTCCAAATTGGCCAAGTCATCCAGCCCTTGTTCAAGTACATCATTCCTGATGACATTAATGGAGAATGCATCTGGTAAAACAACCTTCAGCTTTCGATGGTTGACCAGTACTATATATCTACCAAGATCATATCTTGACAAATCCCTAATTTTTATCACCAGCACTTTCGTTGCCACCATAGGATTTTTGGGTTCTGACTAAGATTGAGGTGCATCCATCATACACGGATTAGTGTCTTCAGAAATGTGAACTTTAAGTTTGGGTAAGCGGGAAGGCGTGATGTATATACTAGAGTCAAAGGCAAGAGATAGTGTATGGATAAGGTTAAGATAGGGAGGTGGCAGAACTCGATCATTGGTAGGCAATAGGTTGGTAGTGACATTTGGCCTTTGTAGTAGGGCTTGTGGGGTAGCTATGATTTTACGGTCTATGAGGTCCTGAATCTCATGACAAAGATGAATGCAACGGTCGGTTTCATGGCCTTGTTGCTGGTGAAAAGCACAGTATTTGGATGCATCATGCCTAGGTCGAAGTGGGTCTAGAAAGGGTTGAGGATCAGGGAGTTCAAGATGGCCTTTTTCCACCAATGTTTCAGGGTGGATGGAAATCACAGTTCGAGAAACGGTTGCAATTGGATTGTGGGTGGCATCGGCAAAGGGATTGGTTATTTTTGCAGAGATGGTGACAGTGCTAACTTCTAAAGGTTTCGCAACTGTGTTACTACTGCTAGTAACATTGGAATCGTAAACAAAAGTCTTTCTCACATGTTCTTTCTTATATACAATGATCCCATATTTCATAGTGTGTTCAATATGGACTCCTATCTCGTGGAGATCTTTGAAAGTAAAGAGTGGAAGAACTATTATCTTTTGTAATATCTTGCCATGAAGGTTCCTTACCACTATTCGGATCTGATCCTTCTCGAAGGGCATGTTGGTCATCATTGCCTTAGCCCTCCATTTTGCTATGAATTCAACGAAGCTTTCTTTCGATTCTTGGCGTGTGGCTTCTAAATCCCGGGTAGCTACCTCAATCTGTGTGTTATTTGAGTATTAAGCGATGAATGTCTCAGTTAATTCCTCCCAATTTTGCTTCACCTTATCCTCTAATTTGGCATACCAAGTTTCAGCAATCCTCGATAAAGTTCTCCCAAACAAAGACAACTTTTGGACGTGGGTTAGACCCATAGGTTTCAGAATATCTAAGAATAGACGGATATGTACCATAGGGCCTTGGTCCTCCATTTTGAATCTTTTCGGTAATTTGATTCTTTTCTGTAATTTGATAGCTGCTTCCGTGTATCCATCCTCTATACCAAGAATGGAATTGATCCCTTGGGAGTTTTTGAATAACTTCTCTAACTTGGCTATCTTCAGCATGGCTGGATCAAATTCGGTGATACCCAAGGGAAAGAGTCCCTCGACTAGATATATCGGAGCTCTAGCAGTAAGAGCCTAGGCCAGTTCTTCTGGTTGACCAAAACCTGGAAAGTTTTCAATTAGTGGAGGTAGGTCCAAACCTGGATCGTTAGCTGGCTGTGGGTGGGGAGCAGTTGCCTCGGCAGTTTGTTGCATTCCAACAATGGTATCAACTTGAGCAACTACTGCATGATTAATAACATCCATGGACTGCTGAAGGTTAGCAATCATTTCTACAATATCTAGGAGGCTTTGAGCCATTAAAGGGACTGGGAAGTGGTGTGACTCCCCAAAATCTACACTAAGAGTTGTAGTCAAGGGAAAGTCACTAATGAATCCTATGGTCAATGACCAAGTAAGATCCCAAATCACCGGAGGAGTTAAAATAGCCTCCCTTCTAAGTCTAGCTTTCTTAGGTAGCAAGGCTACCCTTTTGACAGATCTTAAGAGGTATTGACGCGAGGTATTGACGCAAGGTCTCATAAGCAATGTGGGGAACTATATTGGTTTTTGAAAAAAGACAAGCATATAATAATAAGATAATAGATACAAAATATCTTTAGTTACAAAATATTGTTCCATCAATATTACACCCCAAAAATAAAATTTCAGAGGGACTTTACAAAACAAAACAAAAATTCTAGCTTCCCTAGGACAACCAAAAGTCTTCGAAAGTTTTCGGCTCGTCATTTTTTGCTCCAAAATCCTCTTCCTTACCTAGCATGAAACACCACAAGCTTTGAATGCCCAGTAACGCACAAACACCTCGTTCATTTTTCCCAATCTAATACACAATAGCAATTACAACAAAAAGGGAAAGAAATATGATATTCAGATAAATAACAAGGGTTACAAGGTTAGTTGTTAGTAGTCTAGAAATTCCCAAAGAGATTTCATCCTCCCAACCACAAAAATCGGACATGGATTATTCGGTATGCCCCCTCTTTTGCTGCTTTGTAGACCTTACCGCAGATGCCTGCCAATGGTTAACGCCAATTGAGGACCTCAAAAAAGACGGTAAAATAAGGGCCTTGCCCATTCCCTCCTCACACCAAAACCACCTAGGGTCTGAATACAACCACTCCGCTCAAGGGTTCCAAAACAACCACTTGCGCAAGACTTTAGCTTTCAAAAGGGAACATGTCCCGCTAACCAATTCAATTTAAACATAACCATCTCATAACAATACTCATGTGATCGAAACCCCATTAGCCACCCCATCAAGTTTTCTGTTTAGATTGATGTTTTAAGTTAGTTAGCACAAGCAATTGAAATAAAATTTTCATAAATATAAACATCATCAAAGGACTAAAATAAAAGGTATATTACAATAACACATGCAATATCATATCAAAACATGATCATATGCTAATAAGCATATTCATGAAGATGAGAGCATAAAACACTAGTGTAAAACTAAATTTCCAGACTCAGTGCCATTTAAAGATTAAAATCAAAAGGACCATTTAAGATTTTTCTCGAGCCTAGACTTCCTATGGTTCGTAGAGAATTTTACCTAGTCTTCAAAACATTTTTCGAAAATGGAATAGCTTTTTTGGATTTTTAGTTATTTAAGAAACACTCTAGGGAAATTTTTCACTTCCTTTGTGATGAAAACATACTAGATAATGTATAAATAACTCAAATTTTTAGAGTGATGGTATGCCTTTGGAAATAATGTGAGATATGGATCTCATGCTTAAACAAACAAATAATTTGAAACCACTTTCAAAGCAAAGAAAAAGCCAAGAAATGAGGGAGGTTACAGAGGTGATTAAAGGTGAGAACAAGTAAGAAAAGCACTAAATAAATGCAATCAACTCAAATAAGGTGGTGTCTAAGGCCTAAAACACCAAACTTATGAGGATAATTACACTGCAAGCATGCAATATAAGACTCAAATGCAATGAACACTTAAAAACAATCCTAAAATAGTGCTAAATAAGTTCTAAAATATGCTGGAATTAAGACAAAAATAGTTAGGACAATAAGCTAAAACATGGATCATGCTAGGCTAGTAAGCAAAACACAAGAAGGGGAGGCTAACCCCTCTAATTTTGGACTTCAAACCATGATTTTAGCCACTAAAATAACTCTAAAAATCAGTGTTTAAAAGCTCAAAAAAAAGATAGTGTAAAGGTGGGAAACATAAGGGTAAAGGCCTTGAGAGCAAGGTATAAAGAAGGGTGAACCACCTCTCAACCTTTATTAGCCTTAAAACCAAAGTTTCAGCCCAAAAATACAGAGTTTGTACAGCCCCAAAACAAAGGAAAAACAGTAGGAAAAAGAGTAAATAAAGCAAGTAGAGAAGCAAAGCTTTATACTTTTTGAAGTGGAGAACCAATTGTAGGAAACAAATCAAGACAAAACACCCTCAAGAGCTCAAACAAGACTCAAAGGTACCTCAGCTCAAAGATGGAGAGGTTTGGTTAAAAGTGTATAGGCAAAAGCTTGCAAAAAGCTAAGAAATTTCAAGAGAGAGAAGAGAGAATTGTAGAGAGAGAGAGAGAGAATTTTTTGCTCCAAAAAATCCAACCTTAAAAATGAAATAGGAGGCCTCCTATATATAGAAAACCAAGCAACTCCCTTAGAAATATCTATATATACACATGTAGGAAGGTGCATGCATCTGTGCCAACAACTGGCACAGCTGGCAGGAAAAATATCTACAAAACACATTGCTGGCCGGCAAGCTACTAATGGTGGCCGTCAACCAGAAGGAATGGCTAATAGCCCATATCAGTGGTCAGCAGGCCACAAAAGGTTGCAAACTTGAAAATCCAAGGTTTTGGTCTAAAAGCAAGGCAACATGGGTGTAAGGTATGAAAGGCTCAAAGATGTGGCATTCTGCTAAGGACTTCGAGTACTTAACAAGCATCTACACTTATCATTGGGTGTGCAAGCGATGACGTCCAAGTCGTAAGGGCGGTCAAAAATGAGGTGTCTACAGTTATCCAGTCTCAGAACCTATTGTTGCACAAATGGTGGCTCAGATCAATGCAGTTGCAAAAAAAGCTGGCCTTTGTCCTAGCGTGTCGCTTTTATGTTTTAAGTCTTGTTTTGTTTGTACCAAATGTTTTTTTAGTATTTTTGAGTTGTTTTCATTTTTTTTTTCTGTTATCAAGTTGCATTTTATATTTTGTCCGGTTGTGGGTTGCTATCCGACTCAATAATGAATGCAAGAGCAGATTAAGTCTTATGTGAAGTTACCATGCAAAGGTTACGCCACTCATCACATGCCATTCATCATATATGCAAGGAGATCATTCAAAATTTTGTCTTTTATAAACTAGCGGGTCCAACCAAGATCATTGTTTTATAAAGCAGCAAAACAAAAGAAAGTCCTTCAAAAACAAAAGAGTCTATCTGAAGCTAGTCTTTAACTACAAAGCAAACAAAAAACAAAAACAACAAAAAATCATCATCATCATCAACCCATCCTCGCTTTCTTCCTCCTCGGCTGAGAAGGAGGTGCATTGTTGTCATCACTGGGGTTGCTAGACCGCATGTCAGCCGCGTCACTCTCCTACTCAGAAATCGTATACTTCTCAAAGGACTCCTCAGGACGTGAGCATTGCCTCACTCTGCCTCTCCCCTGGTCAACTCCTCCTCTACCCCTCACTAGGTCCCGTCTCCGTCTCCGTCTCCGTCTCCGTCTCCTAGCTGGAGAAGGTCCTACAGGTGCAACTGGTGCTAGCTCAAGCTGAAAAGAGAAAGAGAAAGAGAGAGAGAAAGAGTACAGATATCAGAAGAGGCCAATAAAGTTATAAGCAAGACTGTCATGACTATAAACTAGGGGCAAAAGCATACCTCAATCCCATGAGTAGCCAAAGCAGTTTGTCTCCTCCGTACCATCAGAAGCAGGCGGTCAATCGTCTAGAGGAGGTCGTCAGCATATGCCCTGGGTACCTGCAAAGGAAGAGCATGTGAAAACAGTGAACAGAAATAACAGGGTACAGTAGACAGAAATCACATATGGTAATGAAAACATAAAGTAACACAATGGGAAAAAATAGAAAGAAGTATGTACCTACTCAATGCTAGGAGCAAACACCAATCTGTGATCCATATCCTCAATGTGCTCAAGGGGGATCTGCTCGATCACCCCGTCTGGCCGCATGTATACGACTTCAGTCAGAATCACAAGAAACCCGGGAGCGGGAGCGGGAGTGGCGACGGGAGCGCCTCTAGTAACAGCAGTAACCTCTAGAACAGCGTGGACCATGCCCGGGTTAAGAGACGCCATCACCCAAGTTTGCAAGAAATTGGTGAAGTTGTCGAGCTCATGATATCGGTCACTATCCTCTTCCAACATCAGGAAGTCGATTTGAGGACTGTCGTGAAGATCATCCACTACCCTCATGCCGGGAGGAAGAGGATGTGGAATGCCCGGATCCGCTACCCCTCGTGTCTGGTGGATGAACCTCTCCCCCAGGTAATAAGCTCGACCAAAGGGGCCCTCAAACAAAATCCTCATAGTAGAGGCGTGCCATGCAGCAATGTAGGTCACCTTCACTGCCTGAGGGATACCCGCCCAAGGGTGCCAGCCAACCTGTGGAAGCAGATGTCAAATGTCAAGGATCTAAGCAATATAAGAATAACAGTGCAGTGCGGAAACAGTATAGTATGGAAACAGTGCAGTATGGAAATAGTACAGTATGAGAATAATAGCAGTATGGAAACAGTAGTATGGAAATGTGAAGACTAGTATTTTGTTACCTGATCCGGGGTGATGGTGTCAAAGAAATGGTAAAAGTAGGGGAAGTATCAGTCTACGCTGCGGTGTCGCTCGAATCGGGAGTTGTAGTACCGAGAGCGGGGTACTGACAGCTGAATCGTCCTCACTAGGACCGAAGCTAGAGAGGTAAAATATGTGTAAACCCATAGCTCCAAGCTGAAAAAGATAGATGAAGTAAATGAGTAGATAAACAAGAAATGCAAGGCAAAGATGAGTAGGAAATGCAGAATTGAACAGAATGTACAGAAAAAAGTAAGTGTGAGGCAAACCCCTCAAACCCTCCAATAGCCGCCAAGTGAATCCTCCTTGCGGCGGGATACGGAGCTCATATAGCAGTACAAGGTGGCCAGGTTGGCGCTACCCCAATCATACTCTATCACCTATGGTAGATGCACCAATGCTGCTAGAAGATATAACCCCACGGTGTTTTCCCTGTTGGTAAACAGGGTAGTACTGAGGAGATACATAAGGAAGCTACAGGTGTACTAGGAGACCTCATCTAAAGTAGCGGGCTGAAAATCAGAGAAGTGATCGAAGAACCAACTATACCTTACAATCCTGTGACTGGTGATGTCTAGGATCACCTCGAGAAGCGGACATTGTGCGGCTCTCCACTGCGTCATATCAGGATCACATGGGATCGGGCTGCCAATCCCAACCCGTAAGCTAATGAGCATCGAGAAATCGTATGCAGTCAGAGTCATCTCTCTAATCAACGAGAAGTGGAACGAGTCAGTTGTGTTCCACCATTTCTCCACCAGGGCCCCATAAAGCAATGACTCAACCCTCATCTGTATGAGCCCTAAACAAAAAGGCCCAAAGTCAACAGCATCAACCAATGTGCGGACCTCTGCGGGCAGCCTCTCATACTAGCTGTAAAACCCAACTTGTGTGTAGGATTATTTTATTGGATAGATTAGTAATTAAATTAATTTATATGGGTCATTTATTAATATCAAAGAATTAGTTATGAGATGGCATTATATTTCCTATTACTTAGATGGGTAATTTTGTAACTTTGAGAAATTAGATTAATAAGCCCACCTATTGTGGCTTTAAGTCTTGGAAAACAAACAAAACAGAGGCTGTGAATTGCTCCATAGGCAGCTAGGGTTTAAGAAGGTAAAAGAAAAAAAGAAAAGAAAAAGAAAAGAGAGGTTCAAGTGAGGCTACAATAGGGATTGGAGGCAGCACGTTGGTGATTTTGGGACACCCATTGGTTAAGGTAAAATCTGTCTTTACTGTTAATTTTTAAGTTTATGTTGAGGAATTTAACAATCAATGCATTAAGGGGATTCGGAAGATCTATAGGTGCCTACTTAGGTTTTGAGAATTGGGTGCAATGTGTAAGTGTAACTTTGGGTGGGTAATAGAAACAATGGAGTTTTGTATCATGGGTAAGGGTGTGTTTGGCTATAACGTTGGGTTCAATGGTTTGATCTCTTGGATATTAAAGCAATACATTAATCTAATATAGTGGGGCTTTTGTGGGTGTATGTAACATGTAAAAAATATTAATTTATTTGAGATTTTATTTATTAGGTTTGTGTGATTGAAGTGGTGGAGCTAGGTGTTTGGATTTGGTGTTGGAGTGTTATTTCTAAGCGTTTGAGGTAAGTAACCTTCTATCACTGTTGGTTCATTTTTATTCCTATCGAATCGTTTAAAATCATAAATATTTATTTATAGCCTTCATGTTCTCTTAAAATAAAATATGGGTCAAGTATAAAATAACATCGAATATTATTACGAAAATTATTTGAATATTTGGTGAAACTATTCTGAAAATTGTACGAAATGTTTATTCTGAAAATATCAAATATTTTATTTAAAAGTTGTGTATTGTTTAAATGCGGAACATCACTCCAGTCTGACTATGATTTGGACCCTAGCCAATGGGGATTATTTATTAGCATAGAAACTAGTTTCTTTTGGGGTTTTACCACCGGCCTATGTGTGGTTCTGGGCCTTGTCACGGGCTAAGTGACCGTAGTCACCAAGACTTGGGTTTTGTGAATTGCATCATTGAACCATTTGAATATCGAACCATCAATTTTGAACAATGAAATTTCATCGAATTACCTCATTGTCTTTTCAATTAAAATATATTGCTACACTGTTTATTTTCATCTACGAAACCATCTTACAAAATAATTGTTCATTTATTGAATGGTAGCAAAAAATATATTTATTGGTTATCGACTATTTTTTTTTTTTTTTGTATACTTGATCCAGCTAACAGTGATGGTTGGTTATTTACTGGGTTGTCTAGCTTACCCTTATTTTATTTTTTAGATTCTGAGGAGTAGAGCTGCGCGGGGTTTTTACTTGTGGGAGTGCCGAGAGTAGGACTATAATTTAAGTACTTGGATCATTATTATTATTATTTTTATTAGTGGACTTGGTGGACAATTTCATATGATAAGAATTATCTATTGTATGGTTTTTAGCATTATGATATTTAAGGATTTAATTTGAGTATTTTACATTATTGGTTATGTGTTGGACTCTTAGCCTTGCATGCTCACTTAAATGAGTGTGCGGCGTTGTCACGGAGTTTGGGGCGTGACAATTTTATGGTATCAAAGCCAGGTTGTAATTTTAAAAGTTGGTATAGAATAGTGGTGAGATTGGGTAGATGTAAGATTGGGAATGCTTATAATTTGGTAAAATGTTAATTTATTTACGTGTTATAGGGACTTGAGAATAGAATAAGATGAGATTTTATTATTGATGCATATAGGTTGCAATGGAACATGAGGAGACATTGGCAAATATGGCTAGGAATACACGCCAGGGTCAAACGAATCGACGGACTGGTAATAACAATCAGCGAGGGAATGTGACTAATATTGGTAGTGGTTCTCAAGCAGTTGGAGGAAATCAGGGGCAAGAGTTGAAGGAACAGTTATAAGAGTTACTAGATAAGGGCTTTATTAGGCCTAGTGTTTCTCCTTTGGGTGTGCCCGTTTTATTTGTGAAAAAGAAGAATGGTAGTTTTCGCCTTTGCATTGATTATCGACAGTTAAACAAGGTGACAATTCAAAATAAATATCCTTTGCCTAGGATAAGTGACCTATTTGATCAATTGCAAGGAGCACAAGTCTTTTCTAATTGACTTTCGTTCTAGATATCATCAGTTGAAGGTTAAAGCGGAAGATATACCTAAGACGACCTTCCGAACTAGGTGTGGGCATTATGAATTTTTAGTGATGTCGTTTGGGTTGACCAATACACCTGCAGCTTTTATGGATTTAATGAACAGAGTATTTAAACCCTTCTTAGATCACTTTGTGGTAGCTTTTATTAATGACATTCTAGTGTACTCAAAGAGTAAAGAGCAGCACGAAGAACATCTGAGAATAGTGTTATAGTTATTAAGGGAGAAGAAATTATTTGCTAAATTAAAGAAGTGTGAATTTTGGCTGGAGAGTGTATCATTTTTGAGTCATGTGATATCTAAAGACGGGGTGTCTGTTGACCCCAAGAAAGTGAGGCGGTGGTAGAGTGGAATAGGCCTACTAGTGTCACTGAAATTCGTAGTTTCTTGGGTTTAGCAAGATATTATAGAAGGTTTGTTAAGGGATTTTCCCGAATTTCTATGCCTTTGACTCGTTTAACACAAAAAGGGGTTAAATTTGAATGGTCTGATGATTGTGAGAAGAGTTTCCCGGATCTAAAGAGTCGATTAGTATGTGCTCCAGTACTTATAGTTTCGTCCGAAGATGAAGGTTTTACCATCTATAGTGATGCATCGAAGATGGGCTTGGGATGTGTCCTGATGCAGAACGATAAGGTAGTGGCATATGCGTCTAGGCAGTTGAAGCCATATGGGCAGATTATCCTACGCATGATTTGGAGTTGGCTACAGTGGTGTTTGCATTGAAAATCTAGAGGCACTAACTGTATGGGGTGAAATGTGAGATATTCACTGATCATAAAAGTCTGAAGTATATTTTCACTCAAAAAGAATTGAATATGAGGCAAAGGCGATGGTTAGAGCTATTAAAGGACTATGATTTGACTATCAATTATCATCCAGGAAAAGCCAATGCAGTGGCTGATGCCTTGAGTAGAAAGACCCCGAGTAATTTGGCTACCTTAATCACTGACCAAAAGAATATCTTGGAGGACTTGCGAAGGTTGAATATCGAGATTAGATGGCATAACCATGGAGTGTAGTTGGCAAACCTTAGAGTTCAACCCATATTGATTGATAGAATTAAAGATGCTCAGGGAAAAGATCCTCAGTTGCAAAAACTTAAGGCTGAAATGGAAATAGGGCTACAGATGGAATTTTGTATGCATAAAGATGGAACCTTGAGATTTGGAGAGAGGTTGTGTGTGCCTAATGATTTAGAGCTCAAGAGAGAAATCTTGAGAAAAGCTCACAGTTCAGGGTATACTGTACATCCAAGAAGCACTAAAATGTATAAAGACTTGAAGATGAACTTTTGGTGGAATAATATGAAGAGGGAAATTGCTCAGTATGTTGCTCAATGTTTGGTATTTCAACAGGTGAAAGTTGAACATTAGGGACCTGCAGGTAAGTTACAACCTCCTCCTATTCCCGAGTGGAAGTGGGAACATATTACCATGGATTTTGTGACGAGGTTGCCTAGGACCCAAGGTGGTAACAATGCTATTTGGGTTATTGTTGATCGATTGACCAAATCCGCTCACTTTCTAGCTTTTATGGTAGGGTTCTCCTTAGAGAGGTTTGCAAAATTGTATATCAAGGAGATTGTGAAGTTGCATGGTATTCCGGTGACCATAGTGTCTGATAAAGATAGCAGATTTGTATCTATGTTTTGGAGGAGTTTGCATATAGCTTTGGATACTAGTTTGAATTTTAGCACGACCTTTCATCCTCAAAGTGATGGACGGTCAGAGAGAACTATTCAAACTCTTGAAGACATGCTGTGGGCCTGTATTAATGATCTTGGAGGTTCTTGGGATGAGCATTTGGCCTTAGTGGAATTCTCTTATAATAATAGTTATCATGCGAGCATTCAGATGGCACCATATGAGGCTTTATATGGACGAAAGTGTAGATCACCTATTTGTTGGGATGATGTGGCCGAAAGGAAGTTGTTAGGGCCTGAGATTGTGCAACAAACTGTGGACAAGATCAATCTTCTTAGAGAGCGACTTCGCACTGCAAAGAGTAGACAGAAAAGTTATGCAGATAACAGGAGACGCGATTTGGTGTTTGGGGTTGGAGACCATGTGTTCCTTAAGGTGTCTCCTATGAAAAGAGTAATGAGGTTTGGTGTTCGTGGTAAATTGAGTCCTAGATTTATTGGACCATTTGAGGTTTTAGATCAAATTGGAGAGGTAGCTTACAGACTTTCCCTACCACCTTCACTAGTTGGAGTTCATAATGGCTTCCATGTTTCGATGTTGAGAAAGGATATACCGAATCCCAATCATGTGATTGATTATGCACCGTTGCAGTTTAAGGAGGATTTGACCTATGAAGAATAACCTGTAAGAATTGTTGATAAGAAGCAGCAGGTTTTGAGGCGTCGAGTCATCCACTACGTTAAGGTTCAATGGAGCAATCACTCGGAGAGAGAAGCTACTTGGGAACTTGAGGATGAAAAGAGACAAAAGTATCCACAACTTTTTGAGACTACAGGTATGTCAAATTTCGAGGACAAAATTTCTTTTAAGAGGGGAAGAATGTAAAACCCAAGTTGTGTGTAGGATTATTTTGTTGGATAGATTAGTAATTAAATTAATTTATATGGGTCATTTATTAATATCAAAGAATTAGTTATGAGATGGCATTATATTTCCTATTACTTAGATGGGTAATTTTGTAACTTTGAGAAATTAGATTAATAAGCCCACCTATTGTGGCTTTAAGGCTTGGAAAACAAACAAAACAGACGTTGTGAATTGCTCCATAGGCGGCTAGGGTTTGAGAAGGTAAAAGAAAAAAAGAAAAGAAAAAGAGAAGAGAGGTTCAAGTGAGGCTACAATAGGGATTGGAGGCAGCACGTTGGTGATTTTGGGACACCCATTGGTTAAGGTAAAATCTGTCTTTACTGTTAATTTTTAAGTTTATGTTGAGGAATTTAACAATCAATGCATTAAGGGGATTCGGAAGATCTATAGGTGCCTACTTAGGTTTTGAGAATTGGGTGCAATGTGTAAGTGTAACTTTGGGTGGATAATAAAAACAATGGAGTTTTGTATCATGGGTAAGGGTGTGTTTGGCTATAACGTTGGGTTCAATGGTTTGATCTCTTGGATATTAAAGCAATACATTAATCTAATATAGTAGGGCTTTTGTGGGTGTATGTAACATGTAAAAAATATTAATTTATTTGAGATTTTATTAAATAGGTTTGTGTGATTGAAGTAGTGGAGCTGGGTGTTTGGATTTGGTGTTGGAGCGTTATTTCTAAGCGTTTGAATTAAGTAACCCTCTATCACTGTTGGTTCATTTTTATTCCTATCGAATCGTTTAAAATCATAAATAGTTATTTATAGCCTTCATGTTCTCATAAAATAAAATCTGGGTCAAGTATAAAATAACATCGAATATTATTACGAAAATTATTTGAATATTTGGTGAAACTATTCTGAAAATTGTACGAAATGTTTATTCTGAAAATATCGAATATTTTATTTAAAAGTTGTGTATTGTTTAAATGCGGAACATCACTCCAGTCTGACTATGATTTGGACCCTAGCCAATGGGGATTATTTATTGGCACAGAAACTAGTTTCTTTTGGGGCTTTACCACCGGCCTATGTGTGGTTCTGGGCCTTGTCACGGGCTAAGTGACCGTAGTCACCAAGACTTGGGTTTTGTGAATTGCATCATTGAACCATTTGAATATCGAACCATCAATTTTAAACAATGAAATTTCATCGAATTACCTCATTGTCTTTTCAATTAAAATGTATTGCTACACTGTTTATTTTCATCTACGAAACCATCTTACAAAATAATTGTTCATTTATTGAATGGTAGCAAAAAATATATTTATTGGTTATCAACTATTTTTTTTTTTTTTTGTATACTTGATCCAACTAACAGTGATGGTTGGTTATTTACTGGGCTGTCTAGCTTACCCTTATTTTATTTTTCAGATTCTGAGGAGTAGAGCTGCGCGGGGTTTTTACTTGTGGGAGTGCCGAGAGTAGGACTATAATTTAAGTACTTGGATCATTATTATTATTATTTTTATTAGTGGACTTGGTGGACAATTTCATATGATAAGAATTATCTATTTGTATGGTTTTTAGCATTATGATATTTAAGGATTTAATTTGAGTATTTTACATTGTTGGTTATGTGTTGGACTCTTAGCCTTACATGCTCACTTAAATGAGTGTGCGGCGTTGTCACGGAGCTTGGGGCGTGACACCAGCGCCAAGGGCCGGATATGGATCCATATCTGTCAATCCTCCTAGCTATCACCTATAAATGGGGAGTGTGAATAGCATTAATGAGTGGGTTTGTTTGTGAGATTCAACATGTGTATAAAACAAAGGAAAGTTGCTTACCATGGAGGCGTCAACGAACAAGTGCTCCGCGCACTCTCGCAACAGGATGTCCTCATCTATCCTGGGGATGAGTCCCTCAAATCTCAAAATATCGCCTAGGGACAGAGCATGGGTGCGTGGTCGGTAGGTGGCCGCATCAAATGGCCTATCAATGAGGAAAGGCAACACAGGAGCATCCTCAGCCTCCATATCTGCACCCAAGATGGCCCCAATACCGATGGCAGGGTCTGGGATGGGAACCTCGTCACTAGCCATAGAAAGAAAGTGGAAAAAGTGAAGAAAAAGTGAGGAGATGAGTGAAAATAGGTGAAAATCCCAAAATTCAAACCCTAGGAAAGAGAAAGTAAAGAGGTTGTGGAAAATCAAAGGGGGAAACAAGAAAAGTGTAGGCAAATGTGAGAGGAATCAAGAGGAAAGTTCAAAACTCCACCAAATCAAGTTTTGTTCGATTCAAAATATAGAGGAATAAAAGGGTTTTAAGCAAAATTTTGTGAGGATTATTGGGTAACTCAAGGAAAGCGGAAACCTAGAGAGAGGGAGGTTAGAGAGAAAGGAGAGGGAGTTTCGGATGAGGGGGGTGTGAGAAATGAGGTTTGAGTTTGCTTAAAACAAACGTGGCTCGCGGAATGTCCGATTTGCCCCTGCCTCGCTATCGAAGCCCGACCAGCTGTTTTGAAGCCTGGCCGTGCTTCATCGAGGCTCGGCCAATTCTCAGTGTTTAGTCAGTTTTTGTTCTTTTATTTTTTGTACTGTGGAGTTCTAATTTTAAAATATATATATATATAACAAAAGCAAACAGAAAAGAAAACAGTGAAGAAAAAATAGTTAAAAAAGAGTTGAAAAAGAGAGAAAAGAAATAAGGACAACAAGAAGAAAAAAAAAACAAGGAACAAAGGAAAAAAAGAGAAGGAAAAGGTGAGTGAGAAAATATAAAAAGGAAAAAGAGAAGGAAAAGAGAGGAATTTGGTTCATTCTATTTTGTTTTATTGTGTGAATGCATAATTTGATTTATTTGATTCTTGATTTAATTTGTTTAAACTTATTTATTTAACTCACAGTTTAAACTTAAATGTGATTTGATTAGTTTAAAACTTTTAATTAGTTTAAGCTATTCCGTTAGCTTACAAATTGTTTTGCCTGAATCGTAATCTGTTTTGTTATGCCGTGAGCGCACGTTTGTTGTATATACGGTTCATTCAAAGGAATTCCAAATAAAATCATTCGTGCCACAGTAAAATCATCATCAGTTTTACAACCAATTGGAACGTGGTGCGTTGTGTTCAAATTAAAGCCCATTGTTTTAACACATTAGCAAAATTGGCTTTTACTTTACTACATTGCTTTGATTGTTTTGATCTTACGTGTCTTTGTGTAGAATCAGTGTTTACTTCTAATTCACATTTATGTATTGTGTCTTGTTTGGAATTATCTCCATGGACCACGTTTTCTGAGGCCTTACTGGGGGGAGGGAGATAGTTTCGCTTTACTAAATTCTGAAAATTTGTTTGTTCTTTTATTAATCAATCT
Organism: Camellia oleifera; assembly: GCA_022316695.1. NCBI lineage: Eukaryota > Viridiplantae > Streptophyta > Magnoliopsida > Ericales > Theaceae > Camellia > Camellia oleifera. Next base: position 69,067,374 of record CM039317.1, on the reverse strand, counting down.
TTCCTCCTCTCGCATGCAACGTGTTAGGATTGTCCAAATTGGTTAAAAACGGCAGGCGCGCCTATTCGTTCACACCAATCTTTCTTCCTCTCGCGTGTGACGCGTTAGGAGTGCTCGGTTAAAAACAACAGGTGCGCCTGTTCGTTCACACCAATCTTTCCTCCTCTCGTGTGTGACGCGTTAGGAGTGCTTGGTTAAAAACGGCAGGTGCGCATGTTCGTTCACACCAATCTTTCCTCCTCTCGCATGTGACGCGTTAGGAGTGCTCAGTTAAAAATGGCAAGTGCTCTTGTTCGTTTACACCAATCTTTCCTTCTCTCGTGTGTGACACGTTAGGAGTGCTTGATTAAAAATGGCAAGTGCTCTTGTCCATTCACACCAATCTTTCCTCCTCTCATGTGCGACGCAGTAAGAGTGCTCATCTCGGTTAAAAATAGCAGGTGTTCGTTTACACAAATCTTTTCTACTCTCATGTGCGACGCGGTAGGAGTGTTTTTCTCAGTTAAAAACATCAGGTGCGCCTGTTTATTCACACCACCCTTCCTCCTATTGCGTGAGACGCATTAAGATCTTGGTTGAAACCTCAGGTGCGCTCGATGGTTACGTCGCCCTTCACCCTTTCTATGCGAGGCATAGTTAGGTCTGCATTTTCTTATATCCTTTCTATGTGAGACGTAGTTTGGTTTGTGCTTTCTTTGCCCTTTCCACGTGAGACGTGCCTGTTTATTACTTCTTTCCGTGTGAGACACGGCCGGGTTGTTTTACTTTGATTTGCATTTTCATTCAAACGTTAGGTTCTTGTTTAGATTGTAGCGTTGTTTCATTGCTTCATTTTTATTACATTGTTTCATTGTATGATCATAAGTTATTTACTGCATTTCATTTGCACTTTGCCCTCGAGTTCAATCTTTGCATTTGAGTCTTGATTTCTTGCCCAAGCCTTATGGCCTTGTCAAATGGGTTGTCTTTGGGCTTTGACATTCACTCACATCACTTTATGACTTCGAGCTCTGTCAAAGAGAGGCAACTGTAGACTCCCATTTTTGATCGCCCGCAAGGCTCGAGCGCTTTGCCCAGTACACTTGATGATGAAAGTGGTGTTGTGCGTAGTTTGAGGTCTCACCGAAAGGGCTATGTTTAAGCTCCAAAACAATCTCAAACCTTCCATATTCCCAACGTTTATACCCTAGAAATCCATTTTTACACATTGTACCACCATATACTAAGTCTGAAGTAGAAAAATAAGAGATCCCTTTAAGACCCGGCCATGCGTCATTGAGGGCCGATCGTGGCTATTGATGGCCGGCCGTGCCTTGGTAGCGAGAAACACTATTTTGGGCGGGAGCCCGCCAACAATCCATTTTTGAAGATATTTATGACCCTTCTTGCTCAAATTCTATAAAAACGAAGTTGTATCTCTATTTTGAGGGTTAAAGAATTTCTAAAAAGCCTATACATCTTCTTGAGAGCTCCTTCTTCTTTTGCAAGCAACCTTTGAGTAAGCTTACTACCTTGAACCTATATCCATACACCACATAGACCTTCACTCCTTAGCCTAGGAACCTTGGTTGAACCTAGAGCACCACAATTCAAGCTTGAGAGTGTGTTTGGACTTAGTTTGATTCACAAACAAAGAGCTTACCTTTCTTGAGAGGTATAAGCTTGTTATTCTCTCTCTCTCTTGCTTTCTTTTCTATCATTTGCTATCAAGTTCTTGCATTTTTGTATTGTTTTGATCTTCCTTCGAGTGTCTAAGCTTGGGTTTGGAGAGCTACCAAAGGATAGAGAGAGTTAACACTCTTTCTTACACCCTCACCTATAGCTCAAACCCTTGTTTTTACACCCTTTTCTTTGCTTTCTAAATTGATTTTTAGAGTTTAAAAGAGGCTAAAAATCATGCTTTGAGGTTTCAAAAGTGGAGAGGTTAGCCACCTCTCCTTATTCTTGCTTACTAGCCTTATTGTCTTTCTTTGTTGTTTAGCTTTTTAGGCTCTTTCATGCACTTTGAGCCACTGTTTTTCACCTATTAAAGGTTGTTTTAGGGCTATCCTAGGTTGTTTAATTAATTCATGCTTTGATTAGTTTGCTTGTTGTATCACAAGTCCTTATACATAGCTTGTTGCATATTATTCTTGGCCTTTCTTGTCTATTTTCATGTTTAAGAACCTCATTTTAATAATCAACTTATCATTCATTCCTTTCATTTGAGAGTTGCTTCAATCGGTTGACGATTATTCAAAACATGAACTAGAGATCTATGCTTAATGGATTAATCTCTACAGAGGTTCATTGTGAACGGCATAGCCTCTTTTTCATGTCAAGAATCACTTCCCATTTGACATGTTTCTCACTTAGCGGATATAATCTTTGGTGGACGTAACAATTATCTTGGACAAATGGATTAAAGAATGGCAAAGACAAATGAATTTGGCTTAAAATGAACTAACTCACATAAAGAAAATGAGTTATATTGCTTAGGCTCGGCCAGAAGTTATGTTGAGTCTATTGTGTCAAGGGTTGTCATACGTCAATTCATGATGTTTTGATAAACCTTAAAGCGTCTCTACCCCCCTTTTGAGCTCATCCCATGATAAAGGGAAGGAATGGTTGTTATTCATTGCATTCATTGAATTTTGTCCAAATTGTGACCAAAATCATCAAGCAAACAAATTGCTCATTGATGGTTTTGGAAACGATTCCAACCTTCTCTTGAGGCTTTCCATGACAGAAAAGTGTGAAAGAGACAAACAGAGTTCAAAACAATTCTATCTGCGCTGTTTTCACTTCATAGCACAAAACAGGATTTTGCATAAAATTAAGGCGCAACCGGCCTTATTTAGGCCCGGTCAGGCCTCATTGGGGGCCGGCCGGCCATCAATGTTTGGTCAACAGTATGTTTTGCAGAAAAGCAGAGGACAGTGACTGAAGGTAAAACAGAGCAGGCCTAGGCAGACAGAGCAGTTCTTGGACACTGTGCATACAACCCTTGTGCATCCTTGCTTACATCAATGTTGTAAATTAATGCACCGAGTATTATTGTAATTAATTATTATTATTGTTACAATTAGTCTTGTTGTAATTATTGTTGTAATTATCATTATTGTTTATTTGTAATTGTTATAGCTAGTTTATGTCACACCCAAAATCCGGGCATGACCGGCCGTGGCCTACAGGGACTCAGCCCAAAGCACACGTAAGCCTAAACATGAACCCAAAATCACAAAGAATAAATGTGATGATAGCCCATAAATAAATAAATCAAAACCCAATGCAGTGACAAGTCACAAGTATAAATGGTAAAACCAACCATAACCAACATCCAAAAATATATACTAAATGGAACACAAACCGCCCACAAAATAAAATAATTCTACATAAAAAAAAAATCCAACCACAATGTATGCACAAAACCTGACATAACAAGCTAAAACAAAATAAATGAATGTCCTAGAGATCCATGCAATTGAGTCTCCCCTACACCATAAGTCCACTCTAAGTCCTTCTGACACCTGGAAGTGATAAACAACTAAGTCAGCTGATAGCTCAGTGAGTAGCAACATGGATAGTAAATACAGTTTTGAAAACAGGGTTCAATTCCAAAATAAGATTTATATCACAGAAACTAGATTGGCATATAATTTGGTAAAGACAATCTGTTTCAAAAAGAAGGTTCCATAGTTCAACAGTTAAAAAACTTATGTCTCTCAAGAACATGATAAATGACATTTTCCACTTAAAACAGATTACAAAATGAACACCAATAATTTTCTGGGTACCAAGAAAATAACAAGTAATATGCCACACAGTTCTCAAGACTATAAGCCCCGTCGGATCCAATACCGAACTAAGAGTCATCCTCAGGGTGGCAACCTGGGCCTTTTCTCAAAGACGATCCGATTAAAGGTCACCTAGCTTAACCTAGGTCTTTTCCTTACAATCGTTGAGCACTAGAGTCATCACGGCCCAACCCGAATCTGTTCCCTAGTGGCCAAAGTCACCACACACAGTGGAATAATTTCTTTGGACTAAAATACACAGATGGTCTCAATAATCAATACACATCAGTTTCGCAAAACATGGTAGTTCACCATTATAAACATGAGACCAAAACAAATAGTTTATAGTATGCCACGTTCACACATGTTTCAGAAATAATTTGATTCCATTGATAATATAATAATTTATCAAAATAGTTAAGTCATGAAACAACAATTTAATTTTCCAACATTTCAGGATAGGGGAACATTTATAAAAATATGTAGCATGAAACTACTCACCTGGAAACGAAATAATGTAATTCTCGAATAGAGTATAAAAGTCCAACTAGTGCCATGAACCAAGTATAAAAACTACACGTCACTACTAATTTAAAAATACTAAAGAATAGGAACTAAGTAACCTCAACTAAAGCGCACTAACACGCGGCTTAACCCAACTCACCGTTACTCTTAAATATTACCTAAATTCATGTTCTTCAAGGTCTAAAATCACCCAAGACATGGGTTCTGGTCGAAACTTAATTAAATGTGACTTTGAGATAAAATAGAATTTTTGATAGGTTTTCCTGAACTGTTCACTAACTCTGAAAATTAAAAACCCACTCTACACCATTCAAAAAATTCCAAAACCCTCCAGATATCAACTAATATATCCTAAGTTTCAAACCCAATTGGTTTTACTTGATTTGCTTATCAAAATAATTATTTACAATTAATTATGCCCAAATAGGTTGTTTTCTGCAACACTTTAAATAAATTAATGGTTCTCTTAGTATACAGGAGCAGTCAACGCAAGGCTAAAAATATAAGAAACTAGACCCGTAACCAGTTCTAATGACACTGATTTGATAATTTTTGGATTTATACCCAAAGAGAACAACACTCCCGAATTTACTGTTTAAACCAGTTTTCTGGACAGATTTGAACACATCAGTTTATATGGATTTCGACTCCCAAAAATTATGAAACAATTTAGATATGAAATTCAATATGTAATTGATCTACTGTATAAATATCAGTTCAAAATTCATTCGTTTGATATGGTTTCTTGATTTTTAAAGTTTGTGGTTCTGTACAGAATTTTTAAACTAAGAATTTCTCCCATTCTTTATACATAAATTTAATTCCTCGGGTTTCTTAGCAGGATATCTATATACGAAATACATAAACTTACAACCTCTCCATCAATGAACTAAATAATAATAGAATAAAGATAGAGAACAAAACCAAAAGGAAGAAGAAAGATAAAGACCTACCACACACTCAAAAATCATTCCTTGTTTGCAACCTTTTTTTTTTTTTCTTCTTCTTTTCTCTCAACCTTTCTCTTTCCCGTGGTTGCCTGCCTGCTGCTGCTATATTGTATTAGGCAACCTAGGGTTACATTATGTATCTAATTATTTATCTCTTTATATTATTTTATTTTGTAACCCATTATTATCTCTTTATATTATTTTATTTTGTAACCCATTAATTTAAATAAAATATAACTATTATTATAACAAAATATACTTACTAACTTGCCCTCTATTTTTTTTTAAATAATAAATCTTACCTCTAAATTAAATATTTTCGCCATAAATTTATTTTTAAGTTTAAAATTAATTAAAAGACCCTCCAATAATATTTAATTTGCACTTAAAGATTCACAATAAAATATTTGAAATTTGCAAAATTATTATTATCTAATTATTTATTTTATTTGTATATTCGGGTTCCACAGTTTATTTCTCATTATCATCCTTGTTGTAATAGAGTAGCTTAACTAGTTAATTCTTTGCTTATTTATTTATTCGGTATTGTAATAATTAGTTTAATTCGGACTCTCAGACTTTGATTCACACCTTCTTATGTAAGGGCCAACATGTTATAAGTTATATGTCTTCCAAGCCTACGTCCTTCTCCCTTTTACTTACTTGCTTATGATGGTTAGTATAGAACATCATTTGTCAAATTAGCATTCTTATGCTTTGCATCCATTGTCTTGCATGCATCCAAGGTTCAGCCCATCATACTAACTAAATGTTTAGAATTCATTGCCTGAATACGTGCTTTATCGCATGTCTTGAATGAAATCATATGCCATGCTCATAACCAAGCCTATAAATTACATAATGTGTGCGTTGCATTTAGTCATATTGCATTAGTTAGGAGCATGCATATTTTCTAATTATTTTGCTTTGTTTTGGCTCAGAGTACTATGTGAGCAATTTTGAGCTTTAGAATCTTGCATCGAATGTTTGTGTTGTCATGCCAAGCATATTTCCATGAGGCTAATTGCTTAAATGATATAACTATTTGAATGTCTGTGGATAGAGGCTAATTGCCAAAATTAGGACAAATTGATTAATGTGCATACAAACTCACCTTTTCAAGTGACAAGTATTAAAAAACAATTTTTTTAAAAAAACATGAAATCAAATGTTTCAATTTTTACAAATTAGTCTATACTTGTGTGCGTCACATAGTAATACTAGTCTAATAATTGGAACAAGAGCATATAATGTAAATAAAAATCACATCAGGATTAGTAGAGGCCGATCTTTAATCAGGCGAGTGGGGTGCTCAATTTTTGATCTTCCTCTCTCGTACCTAAGTTCTCGAACCGAGACACTTTGGTGATGACGGATAAATGGCCTTTGGCACGAGTCTCGGGTTTTGTAAATTTTTCAAAAATATTTAGGTGGCAATTCTGAAATCTGGCAAAGTAGTCCATTTTTGGGCATTTGATTCAAACATCGATTTTCCAAAAGAATTGTCAGATTTGGACTCTTTTGTGTTTTCACTATTTCACATTGCACTTTTTGAAATCAGATTCAGAATCACGAGAGTCCGAACTGTAGGGCTAGTCATATCTGAAAGGAGCACGAAAAGCCAAGCCACACTATGTGTTGCACACAAGTATAGACTAATTTGTAAAAATTGGAACATTTTGATTCGTGTTTGTTTGAAGAAGTGTTTGAATGTGTACCACTTGAAAAAGCGATCGCATATGTACATCATTCAAATTATTCCAATTCAAACAATTAGCCTTCATCCACAGACATTTAAGCAGATATAGCACTTAAGCACTTAGCCTCATGGCAAGCATGCTAGACATGGCAACAACCACACTCATTCAATATGCTAAAGGAATAAAAATGCTCACCTCATACTCCAAGGCAAGCCAAAAGAAACAAAAGAGTTAAAAAACATGCATGCTCCTAACTAATATAACCTAACTAATGCAACGCATGTGATATGTAACTAATAGGCTCGGCTACTAATTATGACATGTGAATCAATTCGACAGCATGCGGTTTAAGCACCTTTTCAAAGAAGTATTTAAACGACAATGCATTGCTAGAATAATAAACTGAGCCTCGAGACAAGTGGATGCAAACTTGCAGTATGCTAAAAGGAAAGCGATGTTCTAAACTAACCATCATAAGCAAGTAAATAAAAAGGAGAAAGTCGTGGGGTTGAAAGACATATACATTATTACAAGTTTGCCCTCGCGCAGGAGGATCCGAATGAATAATCTAGCTAATTAATTACCTAATTAACTAACTATTACAAACCCAAAAGAATAAATTAGCTAAGCTACTTAACTAATTATTACAACAACAAATTAACTAATTATTCTAGCTAATTAAATATGTACAATACATAGCTATTCTAACTAATTAGTTATAAGCCCTCTACTCCAAGCATAATTATAACATCATCTTGACGAATCCCGAGAATCGAGGGACGGCTCATGTATGGATGCGGATTTTCACCCAATAATGCTCTCCGTTTTGCTACCGGAATGCCTCTATTGCACAGTCACAGTTGGAAAAATGCACTGTTTTTCACCGCAACTTCTGCTCTGCCCTGCTCTACTAGAAAAAGGGCATTGCCTGCCTGGAAAAAATGGCTAGCAACCCAAAAGTAGTGCCCGGCAGGCCACTAATAGTGGGTTGCCATCCTGAAAAAGTGGCCTACTGACCACTGATTTTGGTTCTCTCCTGCAGCAACAAAGGACAAACAGAGTACAAACCAAAGTATTCTCAAGAGATGTTTGTCTACCCTACCTCTCCTTATCAGCAAACAGGTCAAAGGAGGCGTAGGTTCGGTTCGCAAGCCATCAATCGACACAATTTCATTGCGTGATAACTTATGAACCAAGGGACACAATTCAATAAATGCATAACAAAAGACCAACAAAAACCTCCTCCCTATCATGGATTGATCAAGGGAAATGGTTGACATTGACTCTTGAACCGTTTACATCACTAACGAGTATGAAACGACTCAAGACTCAATGGGTTCAATTAACGTCCGATTGAACCCAAGTTGATTTTATCTTACATCACTTTTAGTCCCAATTTTATTACTTCATTTTAATTACCATCCATTCCTTAGTTCATTAAGTCCAAAAGTGAACTTTATGTCCTCTAATGGAAAGGAGCATCAAACAAAGAGTTGTTTTAGGCATGAGAGAGATGTCATGCCGTTGGTAATGAACCCCCAAAGGGATTAAACCATTAAGTACAACACCTCAATCTTAAGCTTAAACAAGCAATTAGTTTGAAACAACTTTCAAAACAAAGAAAAAGCCAAGAAAAGATTGAGATTGCAGAGGTGATTAGAGATGAATACATGGAAAGCAAGAAATAAACACTATCAACTCAAATAGGTTAGTGGCTAAGGCCTAAACCACCAAACCTATAAGGACCATTACACTACAAGCATGCTATACAAAGCTCAAATGTAATGAACAACTAAAAATAGTCCTAAAATGGTCCAGAAAAGTACTGGCATGAATACAAAAATAGCTAAAACAATAAGCTAAAATATTGAGGAATTCATACTAGCACACAAGCACAAGGAGGGGAGGCTAACCTCTCAACTTTTGGGACTTCAAAACATAATTTTTGCCTCTGAAAAACCTCTAAAAATTAGTGGTAAAAAGCTCAAAAAAAGTTGATGAGAAAGTGGGAAACACAAGAGCAAAGGCCTTAGAAGCAAGGTGCAAAGAAGGGCTATCAACCCCTCAACCTTTAATGGCCTTAAACCACAAGTTTCAACCCAAAAATACAGGTAATACACAGTTCAAAAAATAGTAGAAAAGATGGAAAACAAGTAGTGTAAAGATGGTACAAAAACACTAGAAGGTATACCTCTTGAAAAGGAATAAACCCTTGAGTCACAAATCACCAATTTTACACTCTCAAGTGCCTAAGAGCTCAAATTCAAGCTCAAATCACCTCAGCAAGAAGCTCTCTAGGTTTGGTTTAGAGTGTTTAGGCAAAGGCTATGCAAGTTGCAAGAGAGAAAGAGAGAGGAATTTTCCAAAATTTGCTCTTCAAAAATGTTTTCTCACTCCTAAATTTTTCTAACCTTGAAACCAAGAGGGGAGGTCCTCTATATTTAGAAAACCATGTGTCTATCTTGGAAATATCTGTATAGGAATAGCTGGTGCAGTGTAGGAACAGCTGGCAACAAATATCTGCATTTTACACAAATGGTCGGCAGGCCACTAAAAGTGGGTTACCGGCCATTATTAGTGGGCGGCAGGCCATTAGTGGCCGCCAGGCAAAAATCTGCTTCCAGACCCAACTTCAAATGGGCATATCTCCTTCATTCGGACTCAGTTTTAGGTCATTCTTGAGTCTAAATTGAAGCTCCAGAAGTCTAATTTCCAATGGTGGTGGCCTCACATCTAAATTCTAAGTGTGCAAAGAGATATGCCTATTTTAGTGAAGGATGCTTATTTCTGTCCTAACGGATTGATGTCCAACTTTCCCCCCAACTAGTTTTCTTTCCTCCCCTCCTATTTTCTTCAACTCCAAACCTTTAAATAAGATGTTTTAAATATTTTTTTCAAAGAGTTCACCTCCCTTCCATTTATGTCCACTTTGTCCTTACTCAGTTTACCTAAAAGTGCAATATTTTCAACAAAATGCGAGCCTCGGAACATCGTAGAAACATTTTCAAAAATATTTTGAAAAAGAGGTTTTTAAGGTCTAAAATAGTTTTGGTCAAAATAGGGTGTAAGGTTGGGATTTAGAAGCTCTTCTTGCTGAAGAAATCGAACATTTGTACAACAAAACTTTCATCATCGAGTGATCAATCAGCGGCGCCCAAGTCTTAAGGGCGGTCAAAAATGGGGTGTCTACAGTTCTAGGCTTGATTAATTAGCCTAATGACCTAATTAGGACTTAAATTAATCATCTTAAAATAGCTTTGAAAATTGATTGTTGATTTAAGAAGTTGAGCGATTTTGAAAGTGGGTTTGTCTCTTGTTTTTTTAAAATGATCTTATGGGTTTTGATCTTCGTTGATTGAAGAAAATATGATTTTGGAAAGTTTTCTTTCAAAATATTTGAGTTGTATAGTTTTGGTGAGAAAACATAGAATTTGGAAATTTTTTTTAAAGAAGACTAAAAATCCATGAATGATATTGTTATATTTATTTTGTTTGTCAAAATAAATTGATGTTTGGAAAATTTCTTATTTATATTTATATAAATGATGAATTTCAGGGAATATGAGAATTGTTGTTTATTTTGGAAATTATTGTTCAAAACGTTGAAATAGTCTTGAAATAACTAATTGTCGAGGATACTTGAAAAGAGGGAATTGTGTTATTCCTTGGATGATGAATTTGAATAAAAGTATTTATATTCATCTTGTGAAATTGGCATATCAATTCATTTGATTACATTAAACTTTGAAAGTTGATTTAAAAACTTGTATTGAGAAAAGAATGTTGAGAAACAAGTTTTCATGGAATGGTTTTGGGGTAAATACGTTGGTAAGTCTTGATAGATGGTGTAGATGATATTGAATAAGTTGGCCTGAGAGTTTGGGGTGTAAGACTGAAAACCCGCGCGGATAGGTGTCGAGCCTTCCGGTTAATACCGATAAAAATGATAATTTGGTAGTACTTGTATAGTCTACTTGCAGACACCAACCTAGGGATTATCAAAGTCGTATTTACCACCCTTGATATAAATTGTTAAGTTTTGAACAATTGAAATTGCATGATATCATTGAGCATGATGGTTTTCAAAAGATGAAAATGTGATTTATCTTCAAAAAGGGCATAGCATGGCATGTGCATTTCATCTCTTGAGACTTGTATAAAATGTATATACTTTGTTAAGAATATCCTACTGGGCTTTATGCTCACCCTACGGGATTTTTGTGCAGAAAAAGATGTGGTGATTCCACCTAACTAGGGACGTGGAAGTATGTGTGTTGGGAGTACAATGCTCTCATTTTACTGTGACTCTGTGTGTAAACCAAGGGCTGTGTTTATGTGGGTTTGAATAACCGTTTTGTGTAACCAGGCTCAAGCCTTGGAAACTTGTAAACCCTTGGGGGTATTTATTTGTTTATTTACTTGTTGTTGGATTAATGTATTGTTGCATGAAGAACTATTGTATCATGGAATGTAAGTTTAGAGATTTATATTCGATTTTCCTTGAAAGAGCCATGATTGTTGACTTATCATTTGGGCTAGAAATTTGGGGCGTTACAAACGCCATGTTTGTTTTGAGAGATAGGAAAGGGGATTGAATTAGTAGTCCCATATGAAACCTCTCCAAAGAGGGGACTAACATTCCCATGTCGTAGGTGATAGTATAGAAATCTTTTTTTTTTCCGGGTAAGAGATAGTATGGAAATGTAAATTCTATGGGATTTGAGGTAAAAATATTATTTTGTCCCTCACTTTATAAAAACAAAAAAAAAAATCACCTTATATATAACAAGGCTTTTATGTAATTTCATAGATTGAATCTCAACAAACTAATATTCCTATATAGTATACAAAAAAAAAAAAACATAATTTATTTTAAGGACAAGTTTGGAAAGTTCCTATTTTAGCAAAAAAAAGGCAAAAAAATAACTATCAAAAAGTCAACTCTTCTATCTATTTTTCAATATGTCTTTTCATAAAAATTCAAAAAACTAACTAAAATAACTAGTTCCTATTTTAGTGTAATTCCCTCACTTAGTCCTTGTTTGGCAACCATCTATTTTAGTTTAAAAATCAAAAAGTGTATAATGTCAAAAAACTAACAAACTATATAAAAGTCAAAATTTCTTTTTTCTTTCTACTTTTTGCACGTTTTTTCATAAAAAGTTAAAAAATCATCTAAAATATACTATTTTTTTACATTATATTTCAATTAAAAAAATCAAAAAATTATTTTTTTAAAAAAATTAATTCACTCAATTCCACCGTATTAATATGGAAGACGCCATTCCCACTCCATTTTACTTTATATACACTTCTTTTTTGTTCTTATTATACATAGTTACTATTCTCATTTCACTTTGCTCCAAACACACTTTCCTCTAGAAGTGTTTGTTTGGAAGGGCTAGATGAGGGATTGGACTCCATGTCCAATTCACTATGGAGTTCATTGTTTGGTTGAGAATTTGGAGGTCGGATAAAGAGTCCCACTAGACTATGAATCCCATTTATGTTGGACTATTATGTCATATGGAGTGATATGGGATAGAACTGGTGAGATTGGAATCCCATGGAATTAAGTTGTAAAATAACACATTTACCCTCCAAGTATTTAATTTCATTAATAGTATTTAGTAAAATAATATAAAATAAGGCGCTTAGGCCAAAAATCCAAATTTGAATTTTCTTTGTCTGTAAGTCCAGGCACTAAAACGCTTTGTCCATAACGACAAGTTAGTGTAAAAAGATCAAACTAACCATGTATATATATATATGTTATACGGTCATTCATTCCATATTTTTCACTCATTATCTCTACCACACTGTTGCAGCAAAGTTGCTGCCTCCGCCGCTCACCTCCCCTCCTTCTCTCATGGCCACTTCACCACCGCCTCCGTCACTTGCCTCCAACGACCGCCTTGACTCCGGCACTGCCAAGCCCGCGCTATCACCATCTTCGTGCTCGAATTCTGGATTTTCGACATTGGAAAAAACCTCCTCATGGACCCCAGTCGCGCCATCATTGCCGACCTCTTCGACAGTGACCAACGCAAATGCTGTATTCGCCTTCTTCACCGCCGTCGGCCAAGTCCTTAGCTACACCGCTGGATCGTACTCGAATCTCCACCGCTTTCTCCCCTTTACCACAACACAGGTCTGTAATGTTACTATACAAATCTTAAGACTTGTTTCTTAATCTCAATCACTCTCTTACTCATTTTAACCATACTCGCACTCAGTACAGTGAACGAAGATCTAATTTTGAGGTTCTCGGAGGAGAAAAAGGATAAAGCAATGTCATTTTTTGGGTTTTTCAGAGGAGAAGAAGAAAACGAATAACAAAGAAGAAGAATAAAAGGTTTAATTTGGCTTAGAGAAAAAGTTTTCAGGGGCTGTCTTGATCCAAACCCTAGCCGTTTGAACCTTCTGATTCGGACCGTTGGATCTTTCGAATCTTGTCGATCAATGGTTCATGTTGTTTCTGGAATTTTCATCTCATTCTCTCTCTCTCTCTCTGCAGTTTTCTCAGATCTCGCAGTGAGTTAAACACTTCGATTTCTTTGTTTTTGTTAATATGATGATATCTTCTAATTAGCTTAATATGTGTTGAGGCAGTATTGAGATCGATTTGATTCGATTAGATTCGAATTGCAATTCGAATAATGAGTTTCATGTAGATCAAGAGATTATTTTTTCTAAACCTTTTCAATCTTATCTTCATTTTCACTGATTTTACAAGTAAAGTTCTTTTTTGAAGAGATTTTTTGCTAATTTTGCAATATTAATCTTTCAAATATAGGGCTTTCTATCCATTTTTGCTAATTTTGGTAAAATTTTAAAGAAATGCCTTTGGATTAAATTCTATAAGTGTATGTATCAATGTATATCTGTGAGTGTGTGTATATATGAAACAAATTTGAAAAAAAAAATTAATGTTGATGATGATGATTGCAACATATAAACAAAAAAGTTGACAAAGATTTTCAACATATAGAAGAAAAAAAAATTGAACATATAGTCAAAAAGTTTAAACAAATAAATAGAATTTAAGAGGAAAATTGAATAGATAGATACAAAATTGAATAGATAAATAGAATTTAGGTTAAAAATTGAATAGATAGATAGAATTTAGAAGAAAAAATGAACAGATAGTTAAAAAATTGAACAGATACTTAAAAATTTTGAACAGATAGATATAAATTTGAACAAACAAAAAAAAAATTGAACAAATAGATATAAATTTAACAGATAATCAATGAAAAGTCAAACAAATAAAATAAAGTCAATGGGTAAAATTGGAAACAAAATAGTTTTTAGGACTTCTCACCTAATTATTTCACAAAGTGTCAACTTCTCATATAACAACCCTCATTTTTGCCTTATGAGAATTTACATGATATTAGTTTGTTAAGCTTGCATTTTATAAACTTTGATATTTTTTTCCAAGTGTGGTGTAACGCCCCAAATTTCTAGCCCAAATGATAAGACAACAATCATGGCTCTTTCAAGGAAAACTGAATATAAATCTCTAAACTTACATTACATGATACAATAGTTCTTCTTGCAACAATACATTAATCCAACAACAAGTAAATAAACAAATTAATACCCCCAAGGGTTTACAAGTTTCCAAGGCTTGAGCTTGGTTACACAAAACGGTTATTCAAACCCACACAAACATAGCCCTTGGCTTACACACAAAGTCACAGTAAAATGAGAGCATTGTACTCCCAATACACATACTTCCACGCCCCTAGTTAAGTGGGATCACCACATCTTTTTCTGCACAAAAATCCCATAGGGTGAGCATAAAGCCCAGTAGGAAATTCTTAACAAAGTATATACATTTTATACAAGTCTCAAGAGATGAAATGCACATGTCATACTATGTCCTTTTTGAAGATAAATCACATTTTCATCTTTTGAAAACCATCATGCTCAATGATATCATGCAATTTCAATTGTTCAAAACTTAACAATTTATTTCAAGGGCGGTAAATACAACTTTGGTAATCCCTAAGTCGGTGTCTGCAAATAGACTATACAAGTACTACTAAATTATCATTTTTACCGGTATTAACCGGAAGGCTCAACACCTATCCGCGTGGGTTTTCGGTCTTACACCCCGGACTCTCAGGCCAACTTATTCAATATCATCTACACAATCTATCAAGACTTACCAACGTATTTACCCCAAAACCATTCCATGAAAACTTGTTTCTCAACATTCTTTTATCAATGCAAGTTTTCAAATCAACTTTCAAAGTTTAATGTAATCAAATGAATTGATATGCCAATTTCACAAGATGAATATTTATTCCAAATCATTATCCAAGAATAACACAATTCCCTCTTCTCAAGTATCATCAACAATTAGTCATTTCAAGACTATTTCAACGTTTTGAACAATAATTTTCAAAATGAATAACAATTCTCATATTCCTTGAAATTCATCATTTATAAAAATATAAATAACAAATTTTCCAAACATCCATTTATTTTCACACACAAAATAAATATAACAATATCATTTATGGATTTTCAGTCTCCTTAAAAAAAAATCCCAAATTCTAGGTTTTCTCACCAAAACTATACAATTCAAATCTTTTGAAAGAAAACTTTCCAAAATCATCTTTTCTTCAATCAACGAAGATCAAAACCCATAAGATCATTTTAAAAGAGCAAAAGACAAACCCACTTTCAAAATTGCTCAACTTCTTGAATCAACAATCAATTTTCAAAGCTATCAAAAGATGATTTCGAAAATCATATAGATCTTTCAAAAATATATATATAACTCTAAGAAAATCCCTATCTCAATTTTTTAAGAAGAAATGAGATGAAACCCCCAAAATCAACGGTGTCGAAACTCGATCTTCACCGCACACAACGAAGCCCTCCAGAAGTTAACCAACTTTGATGAAGAACCTATGGCAGAACTCTAATGGATCTTGAGAAATCAAGGTTTTGATCCAATTTGGCATAGGGAAATGTAGAGAGAAGGAAGAGGAAAGGGCTTTTAGAGAGAGAGAGATATACAAAAGTGATCTGAAATATCAGATTCACGAACTAACACTACAAGAAACTACACTTTTGGCGACTAATTTTTTAGTCGCCAAAAGCCCTAATTTTGGTCACCGAAGATATTCCCCGACTAAAAATTTTAGTCGCTGGCTTTGTCGCGGGTACGTTGTCGGCAAAGGTAATGGCGACTAAAACAATTTTTAGTCGGCATAAGTGCAACACAAATGGCGACTAATATGTTGGTAGGCAAAACTGTAGGGTATTAGCGATTAAATGTCGTTTAGTCGCGGATGACTGCCATTGGCGACTAATTCTTAGTCGCCCAAGGGGTGAATCAATTCATAAGTAACATTTTCAGCTACTATTCCTTTTGTCGCCAAAAATTAAATTTTTTATCTACGGTGACCAAATTATTAGTTGTTAAAAAGTTTTATTTTTAGCTACCAAATTTTTAGTCGCGGAAAAGTAGATTATTCTTTAGCTACTACAGAGTTTAGTCGCGCATTACATATTGAATTATGTTTTGGCGACTAAATATTTAGTCGCCAAAACTGTTGTGAGTTTTACCTACTACAAATTAGTCACCAAAACTTTTTTTCATTTTGTTTTAGCTACGAAATGTCTAGTCGCCAAAATATTTATTTCTTTTTTTGGCTACCAATTGTTTTGTCACCAAAAATATCATTTTTTTTTTTTGTTTTGTTTTTTTCATTTTAATAAATTTGTTCACAACCTATATATATTCACCACAACCTGTGATAGGTATAGAAACAAATCAATATATATTATCATCTATTCCATAATGCATGTTTCACTTACAACCATCAAACAAAAAAAAACACCTTACAATTTAAACTTATATACAAACCAACTAATATATTCCAATTACAAATAATAACATCATACATTCCAAATGTCCTACCAAAACAATGTCCTGTACACACAACATTCTGACTATACTATGTATTATACTGACCATTTGGCATGGTACAAATTACCATGGTAATATGTACCACGACAAAAGGTAATCTATATATATCACCAAAGCAATTAAAACAAGTTCCAAAAATTATATTCATGATTCATCCAAATTCCACACAAAAAGTAGAGGACGTCCAAAAACTTTCCAATGTTGCACAACTGTGAATTATCTTCCGGACAAAAAAATAGAAGATCCACATGTCAATGCCAATAGCCATCTACACAATAAAAATTACACCCATTAGTTTCATTGTAAACAAAAATTTTCAACAAAAAATTACAACCATCTACACAACACAAATTGCAAGGACGTCAATTATAATTGAAATTGTATTTAGGGTTACTTTGAATTTAGAAGTATTCGTTACAAAAATTTCACTATTCAAACTAGGACACACGTTTAACCAAGCGGCCCGGACTGGGCAATGAAGTCCACATTACGAGTGAAGCAAAGCCCATTAACAAAAAGAGGCGCTTTGATTCGCTTTGAATCTCAAGATATTCGTTTCAATTTAGACAAACGACAGGCCGCTAAGACTACTAATTGACCCAACAACGAGGTACCTATGGCTACAATGAGAGTTCTAATCAGTCCACACAACCAGAGGAACATCTTTATCTTAACCATTTTTAACATGATCAGAAAGAGGGATGAATAGAAGAGGAGAATATGAATCTAGGAAGCAAGGAATGCATTACTCTACTGAGATGAATACACTTCGAATCTATGTTCATTTGGTCTTTAAATCTTCTCATGTGGGATACATATAATCTAATGATGAAAAAATATTTAATGATGAATCAAGAAATACAACAAATAACATCTTATTGGAAATTTTTTGATGAATAAGTATCATAAGTTGACCAAGTAAATTCATTTAGTCCAGGATAATCGTCCAATATTAATTTACAGATATTAATAATTCAGTTAGTAGGTTGGGTCATATGAATTATTTAACAGGATAGCCCAGACCATTTCTTCGAATCCAAGCATAACTGGACCTGAATTGCTGTGCAGGCTTTATGATATGGATGGTGCCTTAAATCCTTTAATTTTTCCTACTCATTGGAGTATTTTTTGTTAAGGACATGGCAATTATTTTTTCTTATACCGTCTCTTGCTTTGGGTGTACTGTGTTAAGAAATGAAAATGTTTTCGCTCAGTTGCAGGGGCTTAGCTAGACATTACGCTGCTTCTTCACAAGCAGATCATGGAGATAAGTAAGTCTTTATGTACATAGTAACACAGAAATGCATGCTAGATGACAAGCATTCATTTTGATAAACGCTCTTTTGTTCTCTCTCTGAACGCAGGTAGGAAATTCTTTAAAGCATGGTTAGTTTTTGAATCTATGTTCATTTGGTCTTTAAATGTTCTCATGTGGGATACATATAATCTAAATTTGTTTCTCATTGTGCATGGCTAGCAATTGATACTTCTAGATGTCATATCTGCCATGTTAGGTTCTAGGTTTTAACTTTTATAAGGTGCAAAATAAGAGGCAGAATTCTCTTTTTTTATCCTTATTATAACATCTGCCTTGCATTGTTGTTAGTTTTTTTATTTTTTTGTATATTATTGTCTTACTTCATATAACTTACATGGTAGCATATTTGTATCTAGTGTTTGAGATGCCACATTGAAGCTTCATATTAAATTTTTTTTTTTTACCAAACTCGTGCCTTTCTAACCCATTAGTGTTTGTTTTGAAAACACGTCTTCTCATTCACGTCGTCATTTTTAAAACATGCATAACCATATTGGATGCTGTGTTTTTAAAACTCCACTCTAAACCTGAAGTCATATTTTTAAAACTTAACTTCATTAAACAACTTCGATTTTATAAAATAAGTTCGAAAGTACTTGTAAAAGTAGATCTAAAGTGTCCAAACGAAGTTACCTTATGGAAATTAGATTACGGTCCTTTGTGTAATGTATCGAAACACCAAGTCGTCTGCTGCTAAGTCTACTCACATTATGCCTCAAAACCTATTCCAAGCACATAACAACAAAAAATTTGCATAGCAACTCAAACAACAATTCTATGTCAATATGATCCATATTTTTTGTAGAACTTGCATTAGCTTATGAATAAAAGTATGTTTACCGAATAGTAGGATGACCACCAGAACCCTCCAACAGGGTTGTCAACCGTGACACCACATCGTTCAGATGATTCAGTTGTACTTGTTGTGCCTCTCGTGCTTTTTTTTCTTCTTCGACTTGTTTGATCAGCTCCTCTCTTTCCCTCGTAATGTTCTCCCGATCTCTTTGGCGCTCCTCTTTCTCCTTGAGCAACTCCTCGTGATCTCTTCGGCGCTCCTCTTTCTCCTTGAGCAATTCCTTGTGATCTCTTTGGCGCTCCTCTTTCTCCTTGAGCAATTCCTCGTGATCTCTTTGGCGCTCCTCTTTCTCCTTGAGCAACTCCTCGTGATCTCTTTGACGCTCCTCACGAAGAACCTCCAATCCCGCTCTCATTGCCTCCACATGTTTATCACGTGCTCGTGCCGCACTAGAAGTTGTGGAAGAGGGTTGTGGCCCTATCCCACATCCACACAAGTAATTTTTCTTTGCCCCGAGGACTTGCCTTGAAAGTTCTTTGGGGGTCAATGGCAACCCCGCATTGGTAGCTACGACTTGTAGATTCACCATATCATCCTGTCATGGCAAAAAAACAATGAAGTCAAGATAGTTAAAGGAATTGAAAACAACTTTAGTAATTGATATGCAACAAAATTTGTTTCAACATTCAATACTCACATGTAGCTCACCACATTTGGGGTCAATCCAGTCTCCCGTCTTCTTGGACTTGTGTGATTTCTTATAAAATTCGGGAAAATCTATATCTCCATCCTCATTTGCCTATTTGGTTTGAAAAATTTCCATTGATGAAGTAGTACATAGTAATATTCAAAAAAAAAAGGAACAATCAATCATCGATTACATTACTAAATTAACAATTTCTCACCATAAGCGACATTGCTATAGGAAATGATCGCGATCCACTTGTATGATTATAGGGGAGCATACCCCTATTTGCCTTACCAGCTTTAGAGCGTTTCTAACAAGACAAAAAAAAAAAAAAAAGTTGGACACATTTCAAAAAAAAAAAAAATTAGTAAAGATTTTTTACATATTAACACATAAATTAATTTCAAGAATGGGGTTTCTAATTAATTTGTTACCAAGTGAGATTCGACTTTCCAAGCAACATCAATTAGATATTTCCAATCCTCAAAGCTCACTCCACTAGGTGGATGACTATAGGGGTCATCAACACCCTTTTCCTCAAGTTCGAGGAACTCTTGCTTTAGATTGTACCTCTAGTCCTTATATAGCAAATATGCCTTTCTATCGAGAATTTCTTGAGCTTGCTCATCATTAGCAAAATCATCGCCGATAACAAACTTGTCCTACAAACATAAAAACAGAATTAGTGCATCAATTAATTTGAGCAATTACAAATAACTTACTAAATACATTATGGCAAGATGAATCTCATACTAGCACGCCTTGGACAACCGCATCTTTGGTACTTTCATCGATTTTTCTCCATGATTTCACGTTCTGAAGAGGGCACAACCGTCTAATTTGCAATCCTAACTCATTCGTCGCTAGGGTGGCATTCCCTCCTGTTATTGCGTTCAACACCCGATTGACATACACATGTAATTTCTATCCTTTTTTCCGTTCTATTTTTTTCTGCACTCCTTTGCCCAATGTAGGTCCTCGTACGTGAGTTGACCTTTTTTGCCCTGGTTCAAAAGGGTAAGCAAGTCACAAATTACAACTCTTGCTAATGAAATACGTGAGTGTATTGGTTGCTGCTTCGTTACTAAAAAAAAGGAAACACCTAATACTATTAATTATGTAGTTACAGCCATTGGTTGAAGTCCCATTTAATTGGTAACAGTTACACCATTCATGGCTTTGTATCAAATTTCAACCAAAATTAGCCGGTGCATTTGACTGATGCTCTGCTGTAACTGCTAAGTCTTCATCTGTTCTGTTCATCTATTCTGCTCAGCCTTCTGCTCAATCATCTGTGATGTTTTCTGTGGGTAGAGGAGATGCATGGAGGAAGAGAGGAAGTTGGCTGTCTGCCCTCTATGAGCTTATCAAGTGCATTCTGTTCTATTGATCTGTTCTACTATTCATCTTCTGTTCTGCTGTTCTGCAACACTGCTGTTCATTTGCTGCTCTGCTGCTACACTGTTCTTCATCTGTTGTTATGTTGATCTGTTCCGTCCAGCATTCAGGATTATTTCCCAACCACCCCCAAATTGTTCAGTACATATGGTTGCAGCTCTCATTGATGTTAATATTAATACACATGGGTGGAAGGTGGAGTTAATTGGATGAGCATGCACAACTGATCATGTCCTTACCAATCAATATCTCCAACAAAATGAATTGAAGGGTTGGGCACTGCAACGTAACTCCTATGTTGGATTGACAATTTTTTCTTTATTGCCTTAGATAGCTGACTTACGCACGCAAAAAAAAAAAAGGCAAATTTTTTTTCTTTGTAAACAACTAAGTTCAATGCTCTTACCCACGCCATCAGGCTGCGTCTCCTCCACCACTGTTTGTGTATCATCTGGTGGCTGCGTCTCATCTGAGCACGTCAATGGGGTGCCAATCCCGGGTGGACATGCTTCAGAGGCTGATGTTTCTCCATGACTTGTTGCTCTCTTCCGCCGCCCCGTCTTGATTCCAAGAACCATGGTACCTACATAAAAAAATTACAAACATACATGAGTACTCAACGCCACATACATCACTTACATTTACATAAACCTCCCATTCGTCATTTACATACATTTACATAAACCTCATATACAATTAATGGGAAACTATAGACGAGAAGATCGAAATTCCAATGCAATTCCATCTTGAAAGCAAGCTAACTACATAGTTTGCATAGCAGAAAAATAGATATCATAATTTGGTGTTTTATATTCTTGTTCCTTTTCATGGTAACAAGCTTAATTCATTCCAACTTACTCCTGTTAGGGAATGAGATCAGCACTTCAAAGTGGAACTATCCCATTGAAGTAAATTACTTAAAATTACAAAAAATGATATAGCAATCTACTTTTTAGACCTATTTCTAGAGTAAATGATATGTAAATAATATGATTAATTGATGATTACGAAATATATCAGAAAGAGTCATTTTACACAATGTCCATTACATCTGTGCATCACGTAGGATGTGATGAGCAACAGCTTTTTGGATTTTTCCTGTCAAGAGGCTAAATACATGTGTGCATATGATATTGATAGTGATGAGCAATAGCCTGAATTTTCGTTTGCCAAACAATGCCATAGTAGGAGCATTAGGATAAATACATGTGTGCATATGATATTGAATTTATTATCTTGTTATTTTTTTTAAAGGATTTTTTAAGATATCCTAAAAGAAAAGATTAACTTGCTGATAAAAATCACCACAGGTCATTCATATGTCTATATTGCATCAAACCACATTTTCGGTTGGTAAGGAACCAACAGAGACACAGCAACACTACAACAAATGAAGCACAAAATAGCAGCTAAGAAGAGCACCACACACAGATATGAAGCAGCTAACAACAGCAGTAGATTAGCTATCACAAGCACCAGACACAGATACTAAAGGCAGCAATGCACCAGATTAGCAGAGTAAAGCATGGCTTCTCATTTGATCGGGTCTTCAAATCAACTGGAATTCAGTCCATACATATTTGCATTTCTTTTTTCTTTTCTATATATATATAAATTTTGATTTTATTTTTTAACTAAGAAATAATACATTTGATAATAATGATAAATATATATTGTAACAATATGGATCCCTCATGCAGGGTAGAGGTTTAAGTTATGCTTATCACTAATTGTTTGGGAATGTAAGCTAATGAGGTGGAAATTAAAAATAAAAGGTATGTCGATGCAACTCGGTTATCAATGGATCATTATCTTTCAAGGAAAATTAGACTTAAGCCCGGACTAATGATTTACTGACATAGGGAACAAAAACAGAATTAGGAGGAGAGAAATGGGAACCAATCCCAAATCACAAGCTAATGCAGTGTCTCATTACTATTAAAGTATCCCAAATCCTTTATGTGTTGAAGCCAATAAAATATGTAGGCATTGAAGTTTGGCAAGTACGACTCTTGACTCTCTATTATTAAAGTATTGTTATTTCTTATAATTTGGTCTATGATCCAATATGATTTCAATAGTCATATTAGCATTTTGCTTTTATGTAATCTGATATGATTCAGAACTCAGATCATGAGTTATAAAATATTTTTGTTAATGTGTTTTCTAACAAGGTATGTTAATAACACTCTTATATGTTTAAAGAAAAAATTTCCATTTAAAATGCTTCTAAAAAATAAAAGATGTTCTGCAGACAATATTCTACGACGTTGATAAGAAGATGGATTTTAGATTGAAAGTTTGTGTGTCCTAACTCCATTAATTAATTATGTTCCATTATACTTTTGTCCCTTTTGTCTACCTTCATGTGAAGGAAGTAGTTGTTGAGTGCAAATTTGATGGTGACCGCATTCAAATCCATAAAAATGGGAAAGATATACACTTCTTCTCAAGGTAGTTGCTGGCCTAGTAGTTTCAAATAATTTTCTGCTCTTTGATATTTTTGGGTTGTTTTTGTCACTTTGATTAATTCTTTTTGTTATCTTTACATTGGGATATTTATATTATATTTCATTGATTGTCTTTGACTTCTTAAATGCTCTATTGTATCTGCATCATCTGAATTGATGTCACCATTGTTAACCCAATAGATTTTAGTTTAATGTAATTCACACTCAAGAACTTCACACTCAGCAACCATATGATATCTAGTTACCTTTTGTTTCTTAGGATTCTATTAGTCTGGATCATGCAGTGAATACCAATCATATATTTTAACACCAATTTTCTGCTTTTTGTTTCTTATGAATACCAATCATACCACTCTAGAAGCAACATTTAAAATTGATATCAGTACTTCGCAATGTTACTTCACTTGGTTCTCTATTGATAATCAAACAATCTCCAACCACATCCTGACCCTTGAGGTTTTTAAAGAGGCAGAGTATCAACATATAGTATTATTGCAGAAGTGCAAATTAATCTTTGCAGTCAAAACAAATAACAAATAACAAATCTTCTACAGCTGATTTGTTCAGTCTCCTATAGTTGAAAACAAATAACAAAGTTCGACACTTCATTTTTGTTTCTAATTTTTTGTTTAATTGGTCATGCTTAATAATTCATTGAGATTAATTTCTTTGTTCAGTGGAGACACTGATGCAGTGGTTCCTATGACTGCAACTCCATACTTCATAGATGCCTTGACGCTTCCAACTATTACCAACTGGTCCCCGTGGTATGACAATGGGAAGGTAGGTTAGTTTTAAGGACTAGTTTGTGTTACCATACACTCTGCATCGACCTGTGCACACCCTAAGCAGATGAGAGGAATGGGTGGGAGGCGGCAACGATGGTAATTCTTTCAAATTAGGTAGCCTAACCTACATACTGGAATTATAAATTAGGTAATTCTTTAAAAAATTTTGGAGTCCTATAGTTGAGGTGATTTAACATAGTCAAATGTCAAAGTTCAATAGGGATATGGTCTGATGGATGGAAAGAAAGCAGAAATAATTAGTAACATTTAAGTATAATTTAAACAACTGTACTGAAATTACAAGAATTTAACTTCTGAAAAACATGAAATTCCGCCCTAGAACTCATATCCCAAGTCCATAATAATAGGACCTATGTTCAGACCACCTAAACTGGAGAGAATCCTGAAAACCCAAATGACACCAAATTATGTAATTCACCTATGGCTATAACAACCCCCAATCTAAAATCAACAGCTATGGCACTAACTTCACACAATCAGTTAAAGGAAAAGGCTTTTAGCTACATATTAAATGAAGATGCACAAACAAAGATACATGCACATTCCAACATCATCATTATGAAAATTGCAGATGTAGATGTAGATGTAGATGAAGATGCATAAGGAAATGTTTTTTTAAGCAACCAGAAATTACACAGGCCCAAATGAAGAAACCAAGCAGATTAACAATGAACACCACCTGGAAAAAGTAAGAACAGCATCATGACTACCAACAGAGCAGATTAGTAAATCTACCACAGCTTGTGGGAAAATCTGCCCAATGGGACAGCAGACCGAATGAAAAATCTAGCACAACAAAGTGACTTAAAACTCCTGGTCCGTATCTGTATCAAAGTCACTAGTAATCTCATCGTCTTCTTCGTTATCACCGGCGATTGTTACGTCATCATCGTCATCACAGATGAAAGCATCATCCATAACACGCTCGGATTGTACACGCTTTTTGGATTGAGAAACTTCCATTGAAATAATTTCAGGTTCAATGTCATCCCGATGCAAAACAACTTCATCATCAATAGGCTCAGTTGGTACAACAGTAGTGGTTTCATCTTCTTGCAACACTTCATCAAATTCTAGCACATCCAGCTCTGGCACATCCCAAATTCATCGATGTTGAAACTTTTCTACGACTCGCCAATTCGGCCCTAACTTCGTATCATGAACGTAGAAAACTTGTAGAACTTGGCTTGGGAACACAAACGAGTCATCTTTATACCATCGACTTCTTACATCAACAGTTGTCACATGTGGTTCAACACGCAAAGTTCTGCTACTGCCGGTGTTATACCATTCACATTGGAACAAAACAACCCGATGTCCAAACAAATATGTCAGTTCCCACACTTTACAAAGGTAGCCGTAGAACTTTATCAATTGGCCTTGGTGGTCGCCTTCCACTACCAACCCACTATTTTGACATTTACGACGGTTATCACGGTCGATAGTATGGAATCGAACGCCATTAGAAATGCACCCCTCATATGTGTTCACCAAGGCATTAGGTCCATTAGCTAATGACCACATCTCATCGGTTGCTTCGGGTGAATTTTGATTTCACAATTGGTTCATCTAGACAAGAAAGTATGTCATGTTAATTCAAACTTGGAATAATGTAAGGTTCTATGCAAACCATACACTAACGAGTTTAAGCTTACGCGATCTTTGAACCATTTAGGAAATTCTTTGCATTGTCGCGTTGCAATGTTGCATGAACTTCCATATTTTTGTTGCAACACGAGCTTGTGTTCCCTAGTTAATACAACATAACTCATAAGTAATTTGAATAATGGAGACTTTAAAAAATAAAAACCATGTAGAAAATGTATGTTGCATATATGATGAGGAATCATACTCTAGATATTCGTCCACTTCCAAACTGTTGTGTAGGATAAACCAATGAGCCAATTCGCGGCCAGCTACGGACACATCAATTGCCCTTGGGAGTTGACCAAAAGAATGAACGTTTTGAGTGAAAATCGCCAACCCCGGCCCATTGTCACCCCCATCCTAGTTCTTTTCTTCCCGGTTAAACACCATTTCAATTCCATCCAAATACATTGAACAAAACGTCATACACTCTTTCGATATGTAGCCCTCCGCAACTGAACCTTCTGGCCGAGCTTTATTGCCCACAAATCCTTTAAGAAGTCCGAGCATCCTACATGTAAACATCATCCTGATCATTAGTATGGTCATATTGAAGTATATTTTAAATGGAAAAAAACACCCCCATCGTACTTATACCTCTCAATAGGATACATCCATCGATATTGCATAGGCCCTCCAAGCAAAGCCTTATAAGGCAAATGAATTGCCAAGTGGACCATGACATCAAAAAAAGCAGGAGGGAAAATCATCTCAAGCTTACAAAGTATAAGTACAATTTGTTCTTGCAATTTCTCCAAATCAGTCACCTTCAATGTCTTTGCGCACAACTGTTTGAAAAAAGTTCCCAACTCAAACAATGTGGTCCCAATCTCAGTAGGAAGGTATCCTCGCATCCCAATGGGAAGAAGTCGGTGTAGAAGGACATGACAGTCATGACTATTGAGGCCAACTAACTTACCACCATTCGCAGTGACACAATTGGATATATTTGCTGCATAGCCATCAGGATACTTAATCGATTTCAGGAAATCAGCAAACCCTTGACTCTCCGCCGGGGACAATGTGTACAATGCCAGAGGCTACTCGAAAGAGGCATTCGCATGCCTTCTCAAGTGTAACTCCTTTCGTATTCGCATGTCCTCCAGATCCAAACGTGCTTTGTATGTGTCCTTGTTCTTGCCATCTACGCTCAATAGTGTCCCAAGCAGATTGTCACATATATTCTTCTCTATGTGCATGACATCAAGGTTATGTCGAAGCTTAAGTGTTTTCCAATATGGTAGGTCGAACAAAATGCTTCTTTTTGTCCAGTTCGGAGTTGGATTTTCAGTCCTTTGTCTTTTTTGGTTGGTTGGATGCTTTCCATACGGCCTGTACGTGCCCAAACTAATTTGGTCAAGTATTTGTTCTCCCGATAACTCTACAGGTTTGGACCGATTATCAATTTCACCGTTGAATAGCTTACTTCTTCGCCAATTATGGTTCTCAGGTAAGTACCGCTGAGCACCCATATACCCTATCTTACTTCGCAAGCTCTGAGATGAAGTATCCATGTTACAGTTAGGGCAGGCCAAGTAACCTTTTGTACTCCAACCAGACAAGGAACCATATGCAGGGAAGTCATTGATGGTCCACATGACTGCTGCATGCATTGTGAATATTTGGTCGTTTGAGGCATCATATGTTTGCACACCATGCTCCCACAAATTAGTTAACTCTTCTACTAATGGTTGCAAATAAACATCGATATCTCTTCCAGGTAAGGATCGTCCGGGAATAAGCAATGACATCATCACAAATGGATCTTTCATACACTTCCATGGGGGTAGATTGTAAGGCATTAAGATTATGGGCCACATGCTGTACGATGTACTCATATTTCCGAATGGATTGAAACCATCGGTGGCAAGCCCTAGCCTTACATTCCGAGGATCCGCAGAAAACATAGGATGCAGCCTATCAAAGTCCTTCCATGCCTCACCATCAGCTGGATGTCCCAAGACTCCATCATCCACAGGCTTATCTTTGTGCCATCTCATATGTGCAGCTGTTTTTTTTGACATGTACAATCTCTTCAACCTCGGTGTTAAAGGAAAGTACCTCAGTATTTTGTGTGGAATTTTTTTACCCGTCTTGTCGTTCAACTTGTATCTAGACTCCGTACATGTAGGGCAATTCTCCAATGCCGCGTTGTCATTCCAAAATAGAGTACAATCATTCTTGCATGCATGAATGGCCTCATATCCCAAACCCAATTCATGTAAGAACTTTTTTGCTTCATAAAGGGTCCATGGAACAGTTTCATCACACTTTGGTAGAATGTCTTTGAAAACTTGCATAACCATATCGAAAGATTTGTTGCTCCATTTATTGTACACCTTCACATGAAGCATCTTAATTACGAAAGACAAGATGGAGAACTTTTCACACCCTAGATATACTTTGCGTTGAGCATCATCGAACAACTTCATGAACTTCAACGAATTGTGCCTCTCCGAACTACTACGTTCTTCGTCGATATGATCATCCATGAGACCACTCATATAAATCTCTTCTAACATGGTAGGAAGTTCACCCACATTTTCGTGATTGGCTGTCATTCCAGATGCGTTGCTTGCAGTAGCATCGTTTCGCATAGTAGGATGATCACAAAATACGGCAACATGTTCGCCATGGTGCACTCAAGTTCGATAAAAACATGCGATTCCTCTTCGAATCAAGTGCAACCGTACAACGTGTGGAGTAAATTTTGTGCCGTTCAAGCAATCAACACAAGGATAACGGATTTCATCCTGCGGGCCTAAATTCTTCGTAGCGAACTCAATAAATGACTGAACACCTTGAAGATACTCTTTACTTTTTAGTCTATCCTTTATCATCATCCAACTCTTGTCCATTATTGGAACAGTACACATCAATCAAAGATGAACCTGGGAATGGACGGCAACTTGGAAAAATACGTTGTACTGGAAGAGAGCTTAAGTAAGTTTAGGGGTTCGATTAGCATTGCAATAATGAAGTGAACGAAATAGTAATAACAACTCGGGATGTTTCGCTTATTTGTCAACTGCATGTAGTTGGCTAATTTCACTAGTAACTTGGCATGCATTCATAAGCAAATATGACATACATGAACACTTCTTTGTGAAGTCATCTTAGAGGGAGACAAATAATTGTAACTTTATGTAAAGAGAAACTAAATGTCAACTATAATTATATGGAAGGAGTTAAGCAATGTAGGCAGCAGATTTTTGAGAAGTCTAGTGTGAAGTGTCCAAGTCACACATGACATGAAAACGAGTAACAGCACAAAATAATGTGTAGGGACATGCCTCCTGCCATATACAAATCCATCAAGTTAAAAAGAAAAATATAGTAGAACACTTTTTGTTGGATGGATTAACTTTTTAGCAGAAAAAATATGCAAGCTCATCAGAAATGACGGATGTAACTTCTTAATATTTTTAAAGATTGAATCACAAAATAATTGCACAAAAAAATTTAAAAAATTATTTTATGCCACGATAAAGAGAAGTTTTCGATATCAAGATGTTTCAATGGACACACTCCCATAATGACTCTTTGGTGGGCAACAGCCTCTGACTTCAGAATGGAAGTTATCAGGAGGGGCTACTAAAATCTGAGCGACTAGACTCCTAATGCTTTTAATGGTTGCCACTACTTTGAATGTAAACCTTAGTTATACGCTAGTATTTTAGTTTTTTTGTTGTTTTAATGCTAATTTTTCCATATACTACTACTAAATCCATAGTGGATGAGATGGGGTATTGAATGAGCAGCAAGTTATAGTAGGATGGCAATGACTACCCCATCGAATTGATGCTATTGTATGTGAAAATTGTGGATATTTAAAAATGATTGGGGCTCTCAACCATTTTTTTATAATGTAGTTGAACTTGGGCCTCTAAAATTTGAGTGTTTGATTACATTCAAAACATATGTTGTAAATGCTGGGAACAACATAAATAGGATGTTAATCATCAGATCGAAAATAAGAAAAAAATTACAAGCAAAGTAGATGGAAATTTTTTGAAAAGAAAAGGTACCTTGTGGTCTCAAGTCCTCTCACTAACACAAAAAACAAGGTAAATAGAGAAGACCCTTGCAGCTCCTATTGCAATTCTCTTCCTGGTGTTCCAGTGTAGTGCTGGTTTTTCTGTAATAATGAACACGACACATTGGATTTTGGTACGTGTTATTGGATTAAGCATAATTGTTGATAAGAAAGTTGTGTCCCATTATTCGTTTCTTTTGTTGTCATGAACCATAAAACTTTTCATGGGAAAGGGAAGTATCAACATTTGCTTGTAATATGAAGAGGATCGACACAATTTGTAATTGATGGCCAACATACATTCATTTGATGTTAGAATCTGTCCAAGTTTAGTAAAAAGGGAATTTCTCCCTTGATGTTATGTCAGAAATGGCACACCTTATTTCAAAATAAAGATAACACATGAGATGATTTTGCTCAACTATTTTAAAGTTGATCTTGCTTCTAATGTCCATTATCAAACCAAAAACTATCTTAAATATTTTGTTGAGTAAAGATATTTTCAAGAAAATTTTAATAAATGTTTTCTAGAATGGTGCATCAAAATTGGCTATCATGTCATTTGTTTTCCACTGTTTCACACAATAAAAATAATTCCAAATTGTGTTACTTTATTTTTTATGCAATCCCAACCAGCAAATAGATTTCATTGTCATCTTTCTTTCCTTAATTATGTATAACTTCAATTTAAACACACTATTAACCAAAGAACCATAAATTTTGATAGAGGGATGGACAGTGAATTTGCAAAAATTTGACACAGAAGATATATACTTTTGTTTACAAAGAAACATGCATGAAAAATATTCATGTAGTTCAATCATATTCTCTCTTTTTTGCTGTAATAATGGTTACCTCATCCTCACATAAACACATGTGAAAGTTAAAGGGAACCTTGGAAGCTTGAGGAGTTGTTAAACAGATGGAGAAACCATAATTATTCATAAGAGTTGAAAACAGAGGTAAATCATTATTTAGATTTGTGACCTATGCATGAATATATATATATATATATATATGTATGTATATATATAGGGTTAGTTTGGAATATCCTAAAATAGCGGCACATTTGGTCACAATCGAGAATCAAAAAATGGGCAATCTGAAATTTTTACCAAACCCATTCACGAAATCATAAAAGCCCTAAAAATTGCTTGCGAAATCAACAGAAAATAAAAAAAATAACGATTAAAAACCCTACAGAAATCGTTAGAGTCACGGGGATGGGAGACAAGCGACAACGATATACAAATAGACAGACCCAGATGGACAGAGAGGGAGAGAGATCAGAGAAAAATACCTGTAATCAGTGGTGGGGCTGATTTGCAGTGCTCGTTGTCGCCAGCGCCGGCAACTAGGTGGTAATCGGCGGTCAGGTTTGGTATGGACTGCTGGTGTGTGAGGTCTGTATATGTTGTGGTGTGAGACGAAACAGTTCCAAAATGGGTCTGTGAAATAAATACTGGGCGCGAATATGTAATAAGTTTCCCTCTAAAAAAAAAAATTCGAAGATTTAGCAACCAAATCAATGTTTGTCGCCAAAATTCCTTAACAGTGACTAAGTATTAGTCGCCAAAAGCATCCTCATTTGGCTACTAATCAAATTTTTCGTCGGCAATGGTTACCATACAACGACTAACTGAGTTTTAGTCGCCAAAAATTCATTAAAAAAAAAAGCCAAAAAATTGGCGACAAACATTTTTTGTCGGCAAATGATACAAAACAACGACTAAAATGAAGTTTGGTCGCCAATAATAATATATGGCGACTAAATTAATTTAGTAGCTAAAAATTTTCCACAAATGCCGACTAAATTACATTTTTGGTCGCCCAATACGGTGCTTTTGGCGACTAAAATTGTTTTGGTAGCCAATTTTAGTCGCCAAAAGTGCTTCTTGTTGTAGTGTAATATAACACGGTCCGCTCGAGCGTGGAAAGCCCCGTTCGAGCGTTAAATACACTTTCTTAGTACTTTTGCAGACAGGTCAAACTTCTAGAACCAAACATTCTCCACTCGAGCGGACAAGCAACTTCTAATGCATTTTGCATTTTTGCTTTGGGGGCGCTGCCCCTCAACCCCGCCAAGGCACTGCCCTAGGACCCGCCAAGGGGCGCTGCCCCCTCAACCCCCACAAGCTGACCAAGCAGTTCGATCCCCGCTAGGGTGCTGCCCTTGGACCCGCCAAGGGGCGCTGCCTCCTGGAACCCCACGAGCTGATCGGGCAGCTCGATCCCCAACATACTCAGTGAAGTGGCAAAACTAGGATCGCTACATATGGGATCTTGTTTTGTTTTGATGCTATTGTGTTTGTTGTAACTATAAGATCCTTGCTTTGTTCCTTGACTTATGTGCTGAACCTAGGCTATCTATTCTTACTATTTCACATCTAGGTCACACCTTTGAACCTCTTACATCTAGGCCGTTGAATGACAACACCTAAGGCCATTTTGGAACCATCTTGGCTAACCTTCACCTCCACCCTTAGCTGAGGTGTGCATCACCTAGGCCAAGGTATGCATCACCTAGGAATCCGAGATCCTTGATCCTTGAACCTTGCAGCCGTGTTGGGCACTTTTTTGTCGAGTTATGCACCTTAGCCAGCACCTAGCAACCTTGTTCCATATCTTATACAACCTAGGCCTAGGTGTGTGTCACCCCTAGGCCAAGTGTTACCCCTTCTAGCCGAGATCAGGAAGACCTCACCTATCCTTCAGTTGTCTGAAGCCTCTATTTTGATCCCGAATCCTTGCCTTGTTAGAGTACCTGTCACCTTATTTGTTGTGTACACTTTGACCTACTTTTGTCCTTTCATTCAGACACCTTTTTTAGTATATTTGACTAGATGATGTCACGTGTCCCAATAGTGGGTTTAAGTCAGTTAGTTGTTAAGAAACTCATATCTTTGCCATATCTTTGTCTTGAAGAGAGAGAGAGAAGCTCTAAGAAGAGGAAGAAGAAGTTCTTGAAGGAAG
The DNA here is from genome assembly GCA_022316695.1 of Camellia oleifera. NCBI lineage: Eukaryota > Viridiplantae > Streptophyta > Magnoliopsida > Ericales > Theaceae > Camellia > Camellia oleifera. The sequence goes on along the minus strand of CM039317.1, from coordinate 69,034,335 downwards.
CTAGGTTTTACAAGCTTGATTATTAGACTTTAAACCATTTGATTTGTATTTTGAGGTTAGATTCTTGATCTACTTTTGCTGTTCTTTATGTTAATCTGATCATATGCATGATCTACCATGATTCATGAGCCATGTATTGATTTAAAGTATTATTTTAGAGAGAAAAAGTGATGTTCTTGTGTTCTTAAAGAAAAACCATGTTTTGATCCAAAAGCTTGCAACAAGTTCTATGTTTTTGTGTTTGTTTTCATGAAATCTTCAAGTATAGATGCCCAAGTCTATTTTTTCAAACTCATATCATGAAATCTCAGATTTTGAATAAGAAATTATAATTTTTAGCATTCATGTTCTTCAAAAGGAAGCCCAGATTTTCAGATTAAGGGATCATCAGACCCACTCTTGTCCAGCTTCGACACTTAGGCCAAGCATTACATCTCACCTTAGCCTACCTTACATGATCACGTGCACCTTGGTCTACCTTACATGAACACCTAGGCTGACCACAGTACATCTTTGCCGACACCTTGTAACATCTCGAGCGGGCAGCCCACATCTTAGTCAGGGAAACCACACCTTGGCCATGACCTCCTAAGTTCACCTAACTAGGCCATTTCGGCCCAGCTCATCTCTGTGCATCCATTTCTAGACCTGGTTTGTACTCAGCATGCCTTTCCAAGAAGAAAAACATTAATTTAACTTCCAGAACATGTTTTGCTCTACTTTGACTTAGTCTTGGGAAGAAATGCCGAGATATATTTTACTCATTTGAAGCTTGTTTTGAGAGTCCATTGCAAAACCATCTTTGAGCATCTCTTCTTGTCTTCTTGAAGTGCATTCAATGGGATTTACCATGTATTTGTAGGTCTTGGATCTTTATCTTAATCCCCAAGTCTAGGGTGCCATTGTGAGTGGTATTTTTAATAAAGTTATGCTATAATGTTTTGGATAAAAGCTTTGCTTTGTTTTGGAAAAGTATTTGATCAAGTATGAATGATTGTCCCTTAGTTTTTGTATCAAGTATTATGTTTATTTTGATGACATTCTTGAAAGGTCTTTGTGTGCTAAGAGACTTTAATACAACTAATACCTTTGTTTGAGATATCTCCTCTGCCATCGATGGGTGAGCTTGTCTAATCAATTCCAAGTTTATTATTTCTTTGTTTTGTTAATGAATGTTCATCATTTGTATTATGTAGATGTTAGTAAATATCTTTTAAAGCTTTGAAAGCCTTTGATTGATGAACTTGGTTCATCTCTTGATTTGTTATAAGCTATGATATGTATTGTTTTGATAAAATCTCAGATATCATTTATTCAAACCTTTATTATTTATATCAGTCACTGAGTTTTCAGCTCACCCATCTCCCTTATATATATGTAGGTGATGAACAAGTATGCGATATCGCCTAAGCTTTGTGGAAGATGTGTTTTGTTTCATATTCTGTATTCATCTTGAAGATTATGTTTCTTATTTTTGTAAATCATTTGTTTTGTATGTTTTGACTTGAAAAGCCTTTTGATCAAGATGTAACATCAGGATATGTATGTACAAGTTTTGTTTTATTTGTTTGTATCTAAGTTGTATAACCATATTAATATGTATGTTATTTCATTTAATCTAAGCACAGTTCTTATGGACTAATTTGATTTAAATTTATTATTTTCGTACATGTATGCCCCATATTTATACTTAGTGAGTGTTTGGAAAGTTACTATTTTAGTAGGTTATTTTAGTTTTTGGCTATTTTAGTAAGCTAAAATTTTTGTGTTTGGGAAGATAGTTACATTTTTTTGTAATTGGATATGATGTTTGTGAGAGAAAAAATGAAATGATTATGGATTTGATATAACATTTTGTCTTATTAGCAATTTTAGCATATTTTGTCTTTTTGTGAATTTTAGGCAAAAAAAAAAAAAGTGGCTAAAATCCAACTTGCCAAACACCCCCTCTGTATGTGTGAATCTTTGTTAAGTTGGCATTCAGTAATCTAGGATTACTGGTCATCACAGCATTATTCTATTGGGAGCGGAATGGGATCGTGACATCTCACCAACAAAAAATATTCACTG